>BLKM01002294.1:0-20270 GCA_013340265.1 Coptotermes formosanus
TCCTTCCTTCCTTCCTTCCTTCCTTCCTTCCTTCCTTCCTTCCTTCCGTAGATAATCACTGTACTGAGTGATCTACCTCTGCCTCCGAAATTGGAATTTCCTTTACATTTTCGTGCATAGCTGCCTTACAGTGACGATTAACTTTTAAATTCTTGACAAATTTGTCAGCTGACAAACTGGCGATACGGAACTGTTGATAGTCAAGAACCGAGCTGACAAACTGGCAATACATAACTGTCGCCAGTCAAGAACGGAGCTAACAGACTTGGTTTCCAGGCTGTAGTTTGTAGTGGCTTAGTGACTGTATTTGAAAGATTCCAAAAATTTAACAGAATCCGGCGATAGAAATTTGGAATACGCGACAATTGTGACATAACAGCCTCTAGATACGATAAAACAAAACTTCTTCATGTAGAATATTTCTTGTCACGCATGGGCTTTCAGTGTTAGTATTTCCTTTACGGGCACAAACTACACCAGGGCATAAACTGATTGTAAGAACCTTGAAGTATGATGTTAGGTTCTTTAACTTGGAGGTCAGCTGTTTGTTCTGTGGAAGGCAGTTGTGAAGCCGGTAATGTGCGAAGACATCGGAATGTTAAGCGTGAATTGCAGAGGCAGTTAGAGAATTTTGAAGATAATTATTTAGGTTTTGGAGTGTCTTAGTTGGTGGTTATTTTTAGTCAAGCATCTGAGACAACGTGACTAAATTATTTTGGACTGATCACTTCCGCAATGTCAAGCGCACTGTGATGAAACAGGAGACATGAACGGCTTAATAGACAAGAGAGGCTGTTGATTAAGAACTTACAGTATGCAGTGTGTGCATGCAGAAAACCACACAGGCCGTTCCTTAATTAAGCACTATCAAGAGCAGTGAATATGTGGTGTATGTTTCGTCCGGTCCTTGAATGGGAGTAGCCTGATCAAGCAAGTTTTAAAGTTTCTCACAGCGGTGTTTGTGATGTATCCATTCTTCTGGGATGTGACACGGAGTCACTGATTCCCCCCCCCCCCCCCCCCGAAGTTACGATACTACACTCTCTCGAATCGTCGGGACCCAAATGCTCAAGGACTCAGCGTCAAATCTCAGAAACACTGCCACCTGGTGTTATTAAGTTAGGAGTTATTTTTGTGAAATATCACGAAGGTTGAAACCAGTTTCGTGTTGAACTCCCACGCTGATTAACGTTCGAGTCACATTGTACGGTACGACACGACACAAGAAAAACCAACATACATTCACATCTACCGTCAGTTAATAGACATGACATGCAGTGACAGGCACAAACGGGCAAAATATTCTCTTCTCTCGAACCCAGCGTCACTGTCTTTGTCTTTTGCTGTCGGTGACGCACTAGTGTGAATTCGTGCACGTGAAAACCATAAAAGAATATTTTGTCGCGTCGTGTCCTGTCGTGTCGTGCCGTATAATGTGAATCGACCATAAGAGTTTACTATTCTTATCTATTATAAGAATTCAGTGAAGCGTTTCTTTGGAATTTCAGGTCATGTGGAGGTCTCCCTTGAGGATTCGCGTGAAGGTCTTTTTGAACTGCTGGTTTGCGAGTGCGTAGCAGAATGGGTTCATGGGACTGTTCGCGTAGCACAAGAAATATGAGAACATATAAAGGTGCTCGTTGGTGCAGGGAGGGTCGGCGCAGAACCCCTCCACCAACGCTAAAATGTGGTACGGCGTCCAGCACGCCACAAAGGCCCCCAGAATGAAGGAGATCGTACGAAAAGCCTTTCTTGCACGGTTTTCTGACTTTGACTTCTGCCTCCCAATGCCTATACCGTCTTTCTTTTTCCTTTTTCCTTTCAGTTTTTTACCGATCGTTTTGACAAAGTCTTTCCTAGAGGCGTTGCCTTCCTGCTGTTGACCGGACATGGGCTTAGACTGCCCTGGTGCTTGGTTCGACAGCTGTTGGTGCCCTAGCGAGTTGGAAGTGGTTGTGGTGGGGGTGACATTTGTGCCGAAGGTGGACTGGCGCTCTAGTCCCTCCCTTTCTGTCGCCGTCACCTCGTCAGACAATTCGTGGCTGGAGCTTCCGATCACACTTGTAACTGGTTTCTTAGAGTCCTCAGCAGGCAGGCTTACCTCCGTGTTGACTTTGTTGATGTGAGGCTGACTGACAGTAATAACCGTAGTTGCAAATTTTGGGGGTGTGTTGCTTGTGGATGTGGCAATGGGGTGGCCGGACTGCTGAGCCGCAGCTCTAATAAGGGCGGATTGCAGGAGGGAAGTGTTACTGGCAGGGTTTGGGGCTGGAGCATGTACGGGGGATGGCGGAGCCGTGGAGGAGGAAGCATTTGCGATACTCAGTGATGAGGGAGGGCTTTCGAAGATAGGAGAGGGAACAATTACGGAACTCTCGTCCATGTATCGGAGATCTGCACCGTCCAGTCCGACTAGAATATCGTACGTCATAGTGTGTCCACCTTGAGTACTAACTAGCAGGCTACGCGGCCTTTCTGTTGATATGATGGGACTCAACGTAATGGGAGGAGTTGTTTGGAACTGCGCAGGAGGTGGAATGATTGCCACCTGCTGAGTTGTGGGTGTTTGTGCGGCGCTGTGTATGTCCATTATGGGTGGTAGGCTGGGGGTGAACGCGGGTGCTGGCTGGAGGAGAAGCAGGTCGGGCGCACTGGGTTCATCCCTGGGATTTTCTGTGTCTAGAAAGCTCTGTTCCGGGATCTGGGGCAGAGGCTCTGGGTTAGGGCTAGTCGGTGTGATATGTTCAGGGAGCCTGACGGGAATGCTACCGTTGATACGGTTTGTATTGAGAGGCTGAGTCCTCTTTCCTTTCCAGCTCTGTTGTCTACTGACTGCGGTAGTGCTGTCCTCGTCGGACTCGAAGGCCGGACTGCTAGACCGCTCGCCTTCGATCTGTTGTGCATTTGCCACAGACACTACCCCGCGGCGTTCCGAGAAGCTTGTAGTTTCTGCCGTAGTGGTGGTGGTTGTTGTCGCGGTCGTCTTGTTGGACGACGTTTTGTGACTTGAAGCGGAGTCCGCTGAACCTGGCCCCCCGCTGTTTGCAGCACCACCTGCCGTTATAACACTAAGTCCTCCTTGTATCTGTGTCCCACCTCCCCCACTACTCGTTCCCCCACAACCCACACCAGTCAACTTGGGTTTGTCCTGACTCAACAACGTACTTTGTGTCTTGGATATGCCGATTCCAGCGGCCCGGCCCGCCATTCCGGACATGGCTCCCGCACTTAGTGCCACCATTGACTGCATTTTTCTTTGCTTCGCCTCGCTCTTCTTCTGCATGTCATACGCTGTCTTATATATGCCACCGTACAAGACGAACAACACAACCAAAGTAATCCAGTAGTACACGATGATAAGTGCCGTGTTGAATACTGGGTCTTTGAGGAACTGTACCGCGCACTGGCCTGGCAGTAAGTCCCTGTAACCCACAAAGTGCTCCCATCCAAAAATGCTGATGAAGAATAGTAAGGCTGGGATGATCCAAGTAACTGTGACCATCCAGATGACCCTGTTTTTTGTTCTCCAGCTCCGGTACTTGGCAGCGATTTTCACGGAGCAGAATCGGTCTATTGTGATGAGCAGCACCGTGTACTGGGATACGAGACACACTGTATAGTCCACAGACAGCCAGAGGTCGCACAAAATGGGGCCCAGGTCCCAGTACCCCATTAACACGTACACTGTGTAGAATGGCATGGACACCGTGCCTGTGGGGACAGAAACATAAGTGATTACTGTAGCAGTGTGAGTAACAAGATCTGCCTTATTGTGCTAGTGGGAACAACAGGAATAGTCACGGATTTTACTGTCTGCTGTAAGAGAGAATGTCGTGTCGGTACGAAGATGGCACATCCGTGTTATATTTTGCATCGTGATTTTGATTCACTCAACGATTTAACAACATGCGCAAAAAGTATGTAGTACTTGTTAGGCCTACATTTTTGTCGCTACGAATTTCACGTGTAATTGTCATTTTCAGGTGAAAATATATTGAATTTCATATATAAGAAGTACAAATGAAATATTTGTTCATCGTCTCTGGGATCGGTACACTACAGTGACAAAATGGCAGGTTACTGAAGTGAATGTGAGACCCCACATTGCTGTTTTTATGTCTTACTTGTTGAAGTTTCTTATATGGTTCAGAATGAGAAACTTCCAGCTGGCAATTTGAGCTGGTGATAGTGTTGTTATGTTTGATTCTTGTGTCTGTGTATTTTGGGGCATAGTTTTACTGATTCGTTTTGAAGCACAAAACACACTGACCATATTGACCTTGTAAATTGGAAGTACTGTATATAGATACTATAAAAATTTGCTATCTCAAGGAGTGGAAAAATTCGTTCAATTGCTGTATACAGGCAAAGGATAGTTTTGATTCACTAAAGTACTCAGGCTTTTCGAAAAATGATGTTTTGGAAATTGTTAAACATGTATATATGCTTACGTGTCCCTTCTGGTTTCTTTGTTCTTCTTCTTCACCTCCTTCTCCTTCTCATATCCTTGTTATGGGCTTGCTGCAGTATTGTGACCGCTTTGAATCAACCACTGCATCATGAAGGCTACAGGGCAGTCGCGGTAGTAGCAGTTGAGTGTTCAACTTCACGCCGCGTGCAGTTTTTTTTAAAGCTTCCTCGGTCCACTTTTGATAGGATTTTGGTTGGGTGTTTGTACGAATCCCACCCCCCTGACCGTGCGGTCTAAGGCGTGGGTTTGTGACCGCGGGTTCGAGTTCCGTCGGGGCGATGGATGTCTGTCTCGTGTGAGTGTTGTGTGCCGTCAGTTAGAGGTCTCTGTCTCGGGCTGATTACTTGACCAAGGGAGTCCTACCGAGTATGCTGTGTCTGAGTGTGTCTCGACAGTGAGGAGGCCCTGGCCCACTATGGGCTGTCGCGCCATAGAAAATAAAAAAAAAAATTCTACGAAGCTTCCAAGGAAAATTTTCCACTTTTGCCAGAATATAGCGTAGATATTTCAGCCCACACATATTTACTGCGTTGACTAAGGCACTCTGTGAATGGATCAAAGTGGCTCAGGACTGTTCCAAGTTTCGTAACAGCAAGGAAATATAAATTGTTGAGAAAGGAACTGTGTTTGGGACTGAGGTAAAGTTGTGTGTGTGTGTGTGTGTTTGTTTGTTTGTTTGTTTGTTTGTTTGTAGGGACTACTCACCGATCAGCATGTCAGTGGCGGCTAGTGAAGCGATGAAGTAGTTGCTGGGCTGGCGAATGGTGCGGTCCACAATAAAGGCAAGCAGCACCAGAATGTTGCCACCCACGGTGAGTACGATGCACACACCCAGGCACAGGGCAATTAACACCGTTTGCCACAGTTCAAAGGGTGGCAGCACAGGTGCAAGACCCTCCACGCCTGCACCATCCCCGACTCCGCCTTGTTCCACTCCTTTAGCAGTTAAGACTGTTTCAGTACGTCCTGACTACTCAACAAGCAAACAAACTTTAATACTTGACGAACTGAACTCGTGCTGTGTACACACGTACTTTCAACTCACACTGTGGAAAGCAGATTCTTCGTATCAGAGTCTACCGAACTGAAGATAGTTTTGGCGATGAATAATTACGAATTTAGAGTGCTTTCAGAACTGTACTGCTAAATGGATCTTTTGTACTTTCGTGTCTTCTGTAACTACAAATTTTCATCAAACAGAAACTCTGTGAACTGATGCTGGTGTTTCAAAGCGTTTGTGCCATCCTTGCTGTAAGTAAAGTACTTATACAGTAACGTAGGTCGGGGAATTATAAATTCTGTTTCATTGTTTCCGAACCGAGTCTCTTGTGAACACACCAGGCACGAACAAATTTATTTCTAGTATTATACACAATATTCATGTCCTTTGTTGCTAAGTGAAGATATTATGAAAGACAACATTGGACTGAACACGACATGTGGTGGGGTATTATAAAGTTTCTTACAGAACATTCTGTAACACTTGTACATTTAATTTACTAAAAATAGGAATGTAGCTTGAATACGGTGCTTAATTTCTTTTCGCTACTGAGTCAGTTTCAGAATACTTCGTAAATAAAAATGTTATCCCAATGTACAAACTTCCTCGGAGAATATTTTATTGCCTTCCCAGCTGTACTTCTTCTTTGAGGGCACGAAGTTGACTTATGAGAGAACCATGTTGTCTGTGTGTGTGTGTGTGTGTGTATTTGGGCTTCCCCACTTTAATTTCGAAATATTTGACCAATATGCACGAAATTTGTTATGAATGTTGTATCCTCTAATGCCAACGAAAAATCCTGCTTCTTAGTTTTCTCCGATTGATAGTGATAACTTGCCGGAAGCACGAATTTTTGAGGTGGCAGCGATAAAGGCCACAGTGAAACTTTATTTCTGGTGTAATAGGCATATATTCTAGTATGTTTTTGAAAAATGTGCAGGGTTTGTCGAGCACATTGTTTTGTGGAACGTAGAACACATGGCGATCGTGTGAATAGGCGCTTTGGCTTTGGGTCTAACAGATCCTTGGAGCTGCGCATGTGAATCGTCGTAACTAAAATGAACGTAAGCACGGTAAGTGTGAAATACTGTTTGTAAGTGAATAATTAGGCATGTGGTAGTGGCAAGATGTGTTTAGTCTGTATCCGACACACGTGGTGCGGCCATGTTCCGTACTTGTGCAGTCAGTTACAGAAACGGAACAGAAAGCATGTGACGCTAAGAGCACTAATGAAGCTACAGAGAACTCGAAACGTTGGACTTTTGCAAAGAAATTGTGGTTTGTTTTCATAATTAAAGTGTAAACGCCATGTCCTCTCTCGCTTCATGCTCTTCCAGGCTGGTCAGGTACACGTGGTAAGAAGTCTGATATTTATGACAGGACGATATCAGGTTTAATAACATCTGCGGTTTTCTCATGTTACTCACGGGATTTCCTGCATTGTTTATTTTTTAATTTTTTAATTCTTCACAAGCATTTAGAGAAATAGGCTGAGGGTGTTCGAGAATAGGGTGCTAAGGAGGGTACTTGGGCTAAGAAGCACGAGGGAACAGGGGAATGGAGACGACTACAAAACGAAGAGCGTCCTGATCTGCACTCCTCACCAAATATTATTTGGGTGATCAAACCGAGAAGAACGGGATGGACGGGGCACGCAGCACGTATGGGATTTAGGAGAGGTGTCTACAGGGTTTTGGTGAGGAAACTGAGTGAAACAGACCACTTGCAAGGACTGGGCTTAGATTGAAGAATAATATTAAAATGTATCTTCAAGAAGTGGGGTGGGAGGCATGGGCTGGATTGATCTCGTTCTGTGTAGGGACAGGTGGCGGGCTCTTGTGAATGCAGTAATGAAATTTCGCGTTGTATAAAATGCTGGGAATTTCTTGACTAATTGAAGGGCTGATAGCTTGTCAGGAAAGACTCTGCTCTATGGAGTTAGTATTTAGAGGGAATTAAATGCCACCTTAGATCCCCGTAACTCGATCAAAAGGGGCCTGTCCATTTACAAGTAAATGCAGTTGTGCAAATTATGCTCACCTCTGGTGGTGAAGCTGGTGTTATCGTCCGAAGCATTGGATGCATTTCTGCCCATGTACCAGTCCACCGTTGTGTCCCCGTAGTCTCCGACCCCAGGTATTGTCTCCCATGAGGAGCGACCCGAACCCGTGGCATTGAAGGCATCTAGACACTCGGGCGAGAACACCGTCTGGTACACGATACGACACAACTTCTCCCTCTGCTTCCTTTGTTTCCTGCAAAGGTACAGGTATTGTGTTAGGGCTACGGTCAGCATGTGATTTCGGGGGCTAAAATACCTGCAAGGAACGGTCACACTAGGAGTGAAATTCTTTGGCTATCTGCAGCTAACAGTCAAAAGCGGATTATGGTCTTTAAGCTGTGCGTAGCGAACAATAAAAACTGGGTTCTGGCTATTAAAATACGTGTATAAAATTGTGAAAATGTTAATGTGACTGCTGAAATACTTGTATAACACAATAAAAGGGGAGGTAGAAAGAGCAAAATCCTGCCGTTATGTCTTAAATTTACCACTCGACGTGGCTTAGTGTCCAAGAAGGCTTGAATTGTCTTGAATTGTCATCCACATCGCTGTGCGAGCCGCAAGTCTGTCTTTGTATTCCCACCGCTAAGCTGCCCGTAGCACACTGCTGAATGTTGCGATATCTGTAACTGCCGTTCGCAAACGGAACAGAGTTGACATGTTTGCAAGTATCCGGCCGAATATCGACTGCTTCTCCTCTGAGGTGCTTTCTGCAAATGCATAGTTCCTTAATCTAGGTCACGACTCTCCCTTTACAGATTTTTACTTACTCATTTTTTTAGATAAGAATTCCACGGCAATTTAACGCCTTATAAAACGCAAGTGTTTAGAGCGTCATCAGACAGGGTAAAGTGAACTGTACTTATTAGGTTACCGACAAATAGGCCTAACTTTCTTTTTCTAATTCATATTTATTCAATACTAATTCTTAACCATTTAGAGACGACGCCTATCTGTTTTATATAAGGATTCAGTGCGTACCGCGCAGTGAACACTTTCCACCTCGGTTACAAAAACCAACCTGTTAATGTTGTACAAAGCACAAGTTGCTGTTTGTTTTGAGGTCTGTACAAAACGCATAAACGCGATATGAGCGCCATCTAGAATTTTTGAATGCTAATCCTGGTGTTACGTGAAGTTACCGCAAGGCATTTAAAAGGATAAATTAGCGTATCCACTTCTACAGATAACCCGAACCGTGAACTAGCATCACGGCGTCACACGTGCCATGTGTTTTCCATTTCAAGTAGGCTACTTTACTTAAGACATGGTGTTTTGATTTTAATCCAATGCTCACACTGCATTTTACTGCGATATAAATTCAATATCCCACTTCTCACGTACGCTACGTCTTGGTCTTTAAATTTCCCTCATTTTCAGAGATTTCCCCACCACATTATTAACTTTCTTGTCTTTCTTATGGATGGTACATGTTACGTACATTCACTTTGCCTAATTTAATCACTTCTGTAGTAAATCACTAGTCGTAATCATTAGGAATCGTACCTACTGGAGGGCTTCGTGTGGTTGCGCTAATTTTGTAGCCTACTCAACATTCGATCGTTTCTCATGCAGTGCGGTAAGCATATCTCGTGAATAATTGTACAGGGTGTTTCAAGGGGAATGTGCTATACTTCGGAAGGACGTTGCTTATGTTAAATTACATCATATAACCAACCGTACCTATATCCAAAGTTGAACGTTTGCGGATATAATGGCGAGAAAAGTTTTAAAAAATGAGAATTCTCATATATTTATTGGTTACCGAATACGTATTAAAACTAGGAGGAATTTCTAGATTCTGTATTGCTAACACACGTACTTAGCATCTAATTAACATTTGAGTGACATAAAGACATTGGTCAAGTAAGAAAGCATCGCACTCTTTTCATATAAATCGTGCTTAGGATTTCAGGTACCTTACGTAGCACATTCGCTCCCGTATGGCTTGGCTTGACTGTCGGCTCAAGAACGGACCTGCGCAGTGTATGGATAACGCATCACGTTGAACAGGTGTAGAACGTGGGACCGCAAGCAGACCACGTTTTATTCGTATCATTATCTCCGCGGCTGTTCAACTTCAGATATAGGTGTTTTATATTGTATTGATGTAATTTAAGGCAAGGAGCGACCTTCCGATGTGTCGAGTTAGCCATAATATTTTGTTGGATGCAACACTGAGTTCAGTCTTGAGTCCATTTACAAAGAAAAGGGGCCGATAGGTATATACAAAAAGACAGAAATTTAAAAGTGAACTCCTCTGGAGTAAAATGTTATACAGAATGCTATATATTTGCTGATGTTTAAGAAAAAAGGCAACTGGAGAATGCGAAATATATCATCCATTTGGGTAGCCTAATAACAAATGATCCAATATGTACACGTGAAGTTAAATCCAGGATTGCCATGGCAAAAGAGGTACGGAACAAGAAGAAAACTCTTTTCACCTGCAAATTGTACTTAAATTTAAGGAAGTAACTAGTAAATTTATACATTTGGAACACAGCTTTGTATGGTGCTGAAACTTGGACACTTCGGAAAGTAGATCAGAAATACCTGTAAAGTTGCGAAATGTGGTACTGGAGAAAGATGGAGAAGATCAGTTGGACCGGTCGTGTGAGAAATGAAGAAGTATTACATACAGTCAAGGAGGAGAGGAATTTATTACACGAAGCAGGAGTTCTGACCACTCCGCAGAGCAAGCTGGATGCAATAGTGAATTCTGAGAGAAGCTTGCATAACGCAGTGAAGCGGCCTGCAGACGAGAGGAACATTCAGACAGGGTGTTGCGTGTTGTGACTGACAGTACGTACAGATACGCGGAGAGACATTGTCAGGGTGCTAAGGAAGGGCAGAGTGAGATATTCGCAGCTGGTGGACATATTCCTGCCCTTGCCACTAGCGCTTCTGCTTTTGGGGCGTGTGCACCTTCTCATTCGAAGGAGGTCAGGGGATGATTTATCACGTTAAGGAGGTTGGCAAATTAAGGTTCGGCTTCTCGTCCATCGCTTGCGTGTTCTTACAAACTGTGATTGGTCCGAAAGGTACAAGAGTGTTTTTGCAGAGCCCCGTGTTGTGCCCCAAACCAGTTCATGTAGGATTGCTTGCCTACAAAGTGAATGTGGGAGAGGCTGCTCGCGAGTGCGCCGATATTTCCCTGTCAGTATAATTCCACCAGTGCCCCGTACTCAGTCACGCATCTGTAACCGATGCCATGCCACATTAGCAATTGACAGCGTCAGTATATAACGCACGTAAAAGCACCGGTTTATTCTGCTGTGCCATGTTTTTTGTCACCAAACACCACCTCTTTGTTCTACTGTGCTGTGTTCTGTGCCACCAGCCACCACCTCTTTGTTCTACTGTGCCATGTTCTGTGCAACCAAACAACATCGGGTTGTTCTGCTCCGCCATGCTCTGTGCCACCAAAAAAATCGGGTTGTTCTGCTGTGCTGTGCTGTGAACCAGGGTTTTGCTGGAGCAGTGTTGGAAGAAGTCAAACATAAAAGGCACTTGTATCGCAAGACAATGTCCACTGTAAACCTACTTGTGGAAAAATTATTTAGGATTAATTTATTGTTTGATAAGTTTTTGAAAACTGAAATAACTTCAATGCCTCACAATTTCGGTACATTTTTCGCAATATCCATATGGCAAAATAAAATACATTGCTTGGCATCTTCCTCTTCTTGCTGCAGACTTTTCTGGATAGTAGAAGAATTACTTGGATAGTAAAAAAATACTTATCAAAGATTCATTAGATATCTTATAGAAGATTGTGTAAGAAGTGGGTGTTTGTGAGAGATGGAGAATAGATGAAAAATATCTTACTTAACAACCTTAGATTTTTAGCGTTAAAGTAGCGAACTGACAGATGAAGCCAAACTGATCAGAAAGAAACTGCCTAAACATCTTCAGTCAAGCATGTTAAAGGAGGTTAAAGGAAGGGGGCCCCACGACACTGAAATAAACGCTAATTATAGTTCAGTCCTTCGTGTAATACGTGTGGGTTCGGGCGAATATGGTAATTGTCCCATTAATCTGGAACGGGCTCTTGCATTACCCAACTTGCAGCACGGAGTTTACATGCATCCAAGTATGACAAGTGAATGACAGATGTAGTTACTTTGTTTTTGTTCCAAGAGCTCAGACAACATGAACAGAAATTCTAAAATTATACATTAACAGTTAAAGGAAGCATGGTACGTATTTTTTAAAAAATATTAACCTAGATGAGGAGTTTCTGATCAGAGCGTGGTGTTAGCGTCAAGTAAAATAAATAATAAGTGCATAGAATGTTTTTATTCTTTCACGAAATTAAATTACATGAAATAATTAAAAAGTCACCTTAAAGTGTTCATATTTGATAATATTCACTCTTGCTTTCTGATGATCAGCTTCTTGGGGAAGGTGACATTACGTAAAGAGGTCTCTTTCTATGTTCTGCACTGGCTTGTAGCTGCGTAAGGATTTTGTTGAGATTTCCGAATACATAAGCGTATTTGACCCATGAGCTTAATTTTCTTCTTCGCATAACAAAATATTATTGGATAGTATGAGCGACCCTTTGAATTTAAGATTATTCCCCTTTGGGAGCTTTCTGTTATTAACTTGAATGACAGACGTAATAAAACGAATGTCAGCACCATCAGGTTCTTGCTTTTCTGTAGACTTCATAAAGTCAGTCCTGGACATACTATCTTATCTGCAGCTGAAGATGATTCAGAATTTTTTATGTTTTGCTTTGCTTTGTCTTCATCACATTCCTCCTACGTGTTCTCGTCTGAAGGACCAAGTTCTCGATTTATCTATTACTTCCAGAAAAATAATTACCTATGTGATTGGTACTCATTTGCACTAGTAGGAGACGTGTCTTGATTTTATCCGTTGTTTGACATGGGTGTGTGAAACGTGGTCTTTCGCATTAAGGAAAGAACACAGGCAGAAGGATTTTGGAGTATAAGATGCTCAGGAGTGGGGTGCCGAAGTGAAAATTGTGACCTTAGTTTGGGGAAGTGACGAAAAGCTGCAGAAATTGCATAAAGAGGTGCTTCTGATCTTACATTATTGGGGTGATAAAAATCAAGGTGGGAGATTGGTTTGACATGTGGTACGTATGGGTAGAAGAAAGATCCATATACCGGTTAGGTGCTGTAACCTGCAAGAGAAACATCACTTCGAAGACGTATGCCTGAGTGGGAAAATGTTAAAATGGATGTTAAAGAAATAGGATCGACGAGCGTGAAATGAATTCATCTGGTTGCTGATAGGGTACAACTGACAAGCTCTTGTGCAATCCGTAATTAACCTTCCAGGTCTATCTAATGTGTTGAATTCCTTGATTAGCTGAGGGGTTGCTAGATTCTCACATAGGACTTCGCTCGAAAGAGATAGGTAGGTAGAAGACGAGACTTATTTGATAGTAGATCTAATGAGGGAACTTCCATGAAAATCACTTACCACAGAGCTGGCGAATTTATACTTCTCGTTTAGGTATTTCCAGTCGATTCACTTTTTAAAGCCCTGCGGTTTTTGTATGAAACTCCACCTTTAAGTTTAGGAAATCCTACGTTCTGCCCACAAAACGCGTCTGTGCGTTTTGTATGGATTTCAGAAAAAACAGCGACTGTTCCTGTTTTCGCTTTAACTGATTGGTTTTTATAAACCAGAGGGTGTGTGTTTACTGCGCCTTACGAATGCATCTTTAAAAGTAATTTAGATTAAATTTAGTCTCCAAAGATTTAATCAAATATGCATTTGGATTCCTACCCTAAATGTAGAACAAGTGACGCTCCTCTCACCACGGAGGGCTGATGTTACTGTGAGGATGTAACATGGTAGGAGAGAAAGAAGGACAAATGTCACCATCCACAAAGAACTTAAAATAGTGTGTATAGCACATACACAAATTTACCTGAACAATACAGAACACAAATGTCAGCCTATGAACGTCCCTCATGGGTTTATGAACATTTAATTACAGAATGACCAGGGGTGCGTGGAGATCTGCCTCCGCTTCATCACACTTCTCTATGGCATGGAGCGTCACTAAGTACAGGGAAAGCTAGCATTATTAAGCACAGGGATAGCTGTGGCGTCATTCAGCACAGGGGCAGCTTTACTTTCCAAACTATTTTAGTGACATTTGATACTTCCGCCATCCAGACCCTGTGCAATAATTGCTGGCAGTGTCAAATGACTGTACTCCTGTACGGGTTTGCTGCCCGCATGTCCGCACCGTCCCCCGCTCGTCAAGCCGTGTCATTTGCCATGGCGAATCACGTGGAGTTTGAATCAGCATTTTAAACGAGTGAGCTGCACCGTGAGGGCAGCAGCTGTTGTGGAATTCAAACGGTCTGAACAATTGTCACTTTAATTATTTATTGCTGTTCTTTAAGTGAATATTCGCACAGTGCCAACCGTGTAACAAACAGCAAACTGTTGTGTAGGCCTAACATAACTCCACAACATGTATTGCGACTTGACTAATTACAGTTGCATAGACGTTGTTTCGCTACTAGGCATACAGTGACTTTTTTCCGTAGTCTGCGTCAGGCCCTACTTTCGACGTTCAGGATGGAGGCCATTTCATCCTGGATATATGCGTAACCCTCTTAATCATTATAAATATGAATGTGGTTGTACAAACTGTTCATTTTTTCTTCTATTAATGTCACTAACAACAAATAACTGGCAGATTGTGCCACCGTCTCGGAGGGGGGGGGGGGACTTTATGTTTGTGTCGTGTGAGCATTTTAACCCTTCAAAGAGGAATGGGTACTATATGTACCGTCATACTTAACATTAAAATTTCTACGTTCTGCCCACGCAGTGTATTTATGTATTTTGTACGGATCTCAGAACAAACAGCGATTATTTCCCTATACAGCATTAACTTATTGGTTTTTATAACCGAGACGGAGTGTGTTTACTGCGCGGTACGGACTGAGTCTTTCAATGTAATTTGGGTTAACCTAGATCTTTGACAAGTTTGCAAGTGGTGTATTCCGTGAAATATCACACAGATTCTACCGCATAATTCCTTAATTTAAAAGTATACTGCATAACAATACACTTCTATAGGTGCTTTTATGTACGCACTTAAGAAAACTGCAGCTTTTCCTGCGCCGGTTTTCATGACACAATTTTTAAACAAGATCGTGTTTAAATGCGTTATACCGAATTTCACCCCAATAGCAGAATAACTGTGGAGAGTGCGGGTAGAAGTTAATGTATACAAATAAGTGTATTGTGGCTTGCAATGTGCGTAATGTCACAAAACTCACAATTGTCCAATAAATTTTATATTTTCTATACTCATATATATTTTTTTGTTAAGTGTTGTGTGTTTGCCCAATAAACTGTTGTGGACATCCCGTATGACAGATTCTTTCCAAGGAAAAGAATCAAGGGAAAGAATCATTTATGCCTTGAAGTAAAATGTGGCCCACTAAACCCAGTCTCACGACAGTCGCAGTTGGTCAACTCAGTTTTGTGCTGGTCTTCTGTACTTATTGCCACCCATGTCGGTGAAGAAGGGTGGACGCTACGGTTAGAAAATTGGTTGTACCCTCAAGGAAACATGACAGTCCCTGCACGACTTAAGCGAAGCTCACACTATATGGACAGCTTGCTGTAAGAAAGTCTTGTGCCAAATTTAATGAAAATCCGACAAGTTGTGTAGACGCTGGTACGAGGCCACAGGCGGTCAGACAGACACAGACATGTGGCCTAAACTTATGGCGTCTGTTTTATTTTGTGAATAATGCCCAAATTGTGAGTTCGGTAGGATGTCCTTTTCCTTATATTATTTATTAACATCCAACTAAATACACTTGTTAGGTTATATATAACTTGTTATTTTACATTACTGTATCTCCGACATATTTTGTCTCATACTAAGCCATCATCAGGGAGATAAACATAGGGACCCATACATATATTTTCTTATATTTATCTCCTGCTGATGGCTTAGTATTAGCCGAAACATGCCGGAGATACAGTAATGTAAAATAACAAGTTACACATAACCTAACAAGTGAATTTATTTGGATTTTAATAAATACTGAAATGGTATATTGGCAGAGCAAAATATTAAGTCCCTATATTTAATTAAGTTGCACGTTATGAAGATGTAAGCAGGTTTGTAGTTATAGCTGCACGCATTCTTGACATCTGTACTAGAAGGAAGTGAAATGTCATTGCCAATCCTTCGCGGAAGGGCTGCCTGTCGCCTGTCCACTGGGCAGGAGCCTGAGTAGGTCTACGGGCTAACCTGCACACCGTGGCGAGGAAAAGAACCATTGTCCCTGCTTGGAGTCAAATCTCGATTTGCAGTCCGTGGTCTAGTCACTGCACTGACTTGCCTTACACAGTAGCGTGGTCACGACGGGCAATCTGCTGTCAGCTTACTATTTTATAACATTAAATCTTAACCCATTGGCGACGTTCGTGTGATATTTAGTGGGCCGTGAGCAAATCTGTATTTAACGTTCTGAGGCGTTCAGCCGTTCTCGACAAACTGCAAGCAGAACAAACTTATCGTGTCCTCAAGACATAACCAACTGTTTAATTCCATGGAGCCAAGTGCTTCTTGAGAAACTTCGTGGAGGTGGATTCTCCCTTACCGGTTCCCATCTATATCTTGGTTTTCTCAACTCGTTCTTTCTTCACGTTTTCTCGTCCGTGGGTGCTAGATGCCCCACCTGTCACGTTGTTCTTTGTCTTATTGCCCCAGTAATAGGTGGTCAAGGGTGCAAACTATGAACCTTCCTCTTGTGCTGTGTGCTCCATCCTCCAAGTACGTCTCCCTGAGGTCCCAGTATTCTCAGCACGCTGTCCTCAGAGGCCCTCAAACTATTATTGGTGTTATTTTTAATACATTAACTAACACATGCACTTAATAAGTTACATTCAGAGGTAAGTATAACACTCCTACATGTTTCGGCACCGAGGTGCCATCATCAGGGAGTTACCTGAACCAAGGAATACAAGGCCAGCGCGGTGATGTAGGTATTGTGTTGCCTTCGTTAGAATGATTAAAGCAATTAAAATATAAAGATTCCAGTGTGGACAAGGTTAACAATCATAAAATCGCAATACTGTATATTTAAAAATTTTTAAGTAAGACGTTCCAGGTAGGAGTTTCCAGTTGTTGACACTCGTTATGAAGCATGCATACAAACACCTTCCTCATTCTATTATGATCTCAAGAGTTCTCTTCCTGCTAGAGTGTGTGACGAGTATCGTGTCAGGCGGTGTGGTATTATAACAATGTGCAGGGTATGAATAACATAACAATTATTACATGTGGTATTTCAATTACACCGTATAATTATGATACACATTTGCATGCTTTTATTGAACTAAACCAAACATTGTCACAACGTTGACGGTGGGTGTATGTAAATACAAGTAAAGGTAAAAATCTGTGTTCTTGTTGTATGGTGAAGCTCTGCCGTCTGTCGGCTGCGTAGATTTATACCAGTGTATTTTATACGAGTGTTAGTTAGCTGGAAGCCGCTGTGTCTGTAGATACATCTTTTCCTCCTCTCTTAGCTGGGTATTGCTCTTTGATAAGCTACAGAAATAACGTGTGATAGCAATCCTCTGAAACCTGTCATCACTTAGCATCAGTAAGGTCCCGATAAATTAGTAGTTAGTTACAAAATATTTCCCTATTACTGACTCGGTGAAGATAACAAATGTATGTTACGAATCTGTTGGTTAATGGGAAAAGCTATATTAAATGTACTGTTGGGTTTGCCTAAGACTTCTTCTGGTGTGAGGGTGAAGCAAAGCACTGACAAGTGCACAAAATTCTAGCGAGTGCAGTGTCAGTGGTGATTGTTGTGAATACGAGAAATTCGTGGCTTTGTTATTTCTGCTGTTGCACTCCAGCCCTAACTTGGGCCTAGGCCACCACATTGTTGACGTTTATAGATCACACACAATTACACACACACACACACACACACACAAAACAGGTACGACTCCTACGAACGAGTGATCAGCACGTCGCAGAGGCCGCCGCCTACGGAACACACAACAGACAAAAAAACGAACATCCTTGCCATCAACAGAATTCGAACCCGCGGTCCTAGCAATCGAGCGGCCGCAGGCCTACGTTTTAGACCGCACGGCGACCGGGATAAGCTATTGGTTATTAGTGGCTTTAAATCTGACAAACCGTCACTAAACGTTCAGTTAGTTACTTATGTGGTTAGCTGGTTTCTTGAACAATTAGATAATTGCTTGTCTAGTTGAATGCAGTTTCTGTTTGCTTATTAGTTACCCAGCTTGTGCATTTCTTTGTTGGGTAATTTATGTCATTTCTCCAGCTCGTGCTGTACAAGTTCTCAGCCTAATGGCGCGTTCGATGATATGGCGTTGATTAATTTTGGATCGGGAGATGCAGTCTTCATCGTGATTGGTGTGGACAAGTAGAACCACACCTACCGGAAGCCGGAAGTGGACCGGCTAATAGCTGGAACATCTCTCTATACCGGAAGCTCGTACTAAGCTGCGCCCATCAGGATTTGGAGGGAGATCCACGAGGTTGATAAAGCTGCTGTACAATCGATATCGTTCTTTCGAATATCGGCACAGTGCGCACGCTGTAAGACGTACTTTTAGTACGCAGTAGTATGCTGCAGTACCATCGGAGTAATTCACTTGACCTACCGCTTTTCGGCTGAAGACAGCAAAGGGCGCAGAGACTGCGTAATGAACACCGAAGTATGCGACGGCATGTTCGGAGTGTCGAAAAGGTCAGATGACACGGCGTTCAGGAGGAAATTGAATGGGGATCCAAACGCAGCAGTTCTGCTGTACAGTGGTACTGGGAAGGTTCCCGGTTCAAATCTCGGCCGATACGCCGAATGTATGAAATTAAATTTTGGATTTTCCTTGGTCGTTCCAGGCAAGCGTCTGGCTAGAACATCGGCATGGCCGCAACGCCTTCAATCGACATCCTTTCGACATCCTTTGGAATTCGTCTTTCAGCAGTCATGCTATCATGGATGCTATATGGTGCAAGCCACCAGCAGCGTCGTAAAATGTATATATATATATATATATATTTTTTTTCCAGTGGCGCAAGGCCAAGGCGCAAGGCCCAGTGGGCCAAGGCCTCCTCATTATCGAGACTTCACGATCACACTCAGGCACACCAGCCTCGGTAAGACTTCTCTGGACGAGTGATCAGCCCGACGCAGAGACCTCTACCTGACAACACACAACATTCATAACAGACAGACATCCATGTCCCCGGCGGGATTTGAACGCACAGTCCCAGCAAACGAACGGCCGCAGACCCACGCCTTAGACCGCGTGGCCACTGGGATCGTGGTCGTAAAATATAGCCGGGCATATTTAAGGATTCGTACATCCTAAGAAATAAGTTTTCAGAGTTAAAAATTAGTTATAAATTTGTAGAAGTTTGGTAATATTCGGAATGTTAGAATCGGTGCCCTTAGGTGGCAAGTCGAACAGTCAGTGGTAAGAGTAGCAATCTAAGTGTTCCTGTATGTACATTTCAGAATTCTTTATCTAATAATTGAATCCCAGCCGTCGCTAATGTTTGATGAGGATCGCCGAAGTACTTAGTGCAGCGCGGGTAATTTTGTGTTTCGGATTGCCAGGTGGAGGTATTTAAAAATGAAGGAGGGTGGGTCAGTTGCATGAAAATAACTGCATCATCATCATCATCATCATCATCATCATTATCACCATCATCATCATCTTCAACACGACAGTATTGTCATCTTTTTCTATATTATCATCTCCAACGTCCAGCCCCGTTCCCCCATCAATACGAAGCGTATTGTATTATAGACCCACCCAAAGTTTTTCTGTCTAGTTGACCTTTTTTCCGGAGTATGTTCTTTTCATTGTTTTTAAATTGTTTATCCAATTTGCTGTCTAACCATTGTGTTTCCCCGTCATAGCCTACTCTGCACTTCTGAAGCTTTTCTCGCACAGTTTCTTCTGTTACATACCTACATACATACATACATCATACATCCGTACGTACGTACATACATATACATACATATACATACATACATACATCATACATCCGTACGTACATACATACATACATATACATACATACATACATACATACATACATACATACATACATACATATATATACATACATACATACATACATACATACATACATACATGCATGCATCCATACATACATACATACATACATACATACATACGTACGTACGTACATACATACATACATACATACATACACACATACATACATACATACATACATACATACATACATACATACATACATCATACATCCGTACGTACGTACATACATACATACATACATATACATACATATACATACATACATATACATACATACATACATACATACACACACACATACATACACACATACATACATACATACATACATACATACATACATACATACATACATACATTCATACATACATACATACATACATACATACGTACATACATACACACACACATAGATACACACATACATACATACATACACACACATACATACACACATACATACATACATACATACATACATACATACATACATACATACATACATACATATATATACATACATACATACATACATACATACATACATACATGCATGCATCCATACATACATACATACATACATACATACATACATACATACATACATATATATACATACA
>BLKM01002298.1:0-13573 GCA_013340265.1 Coptotermes formosanus
TGTCTTGTGTCATGTCGTATCTGCTGGTCACCTTTTTCACTCATAACTAGCCTCAGATCGTCATTTTTGAATACTCATCAGATGTGATCAGTTACAAGTATCCGAACTCACAGCGACGTGTTTCAGAATTTTACGAAATAGCCTTAATTCGCATTTTAATGCTTTTCTTCCCATAGAATTGTTTTGCGTGTAAGACACAGCAGTATCACAGTTTGCAAGTAATGTGTTCAGACTGCCACAGACAGACAACTTTCCAAAGTGCCAGTAGTTTTACTTTGGTTGAAATGTTTTGCATAAACGTGGGAGAACGGGAACGAAAGTTCAGATGCGATCATTCAGAAACAAGTATTCTAATTGCTTCAGTCAAGATACCTTGTCGCGAAATCTCATGATTTATTGAATAACTGGACAATTAATTGTAGCTAACTTCGTGATGGATGGAGATCCGAGGGTGACGGTGGTTTTTATACCATTGTTATAGTGGGTATTTTCCGTTGTTTCCCCGGGTTAAAGCGTCCGGGGCCTGAAGCTGACCCTTCACCTTAATGTGATGCTGAGGTGAGGTATGTGAGAAGCACTGCTTCCGCCCCCCCCACCCCCGTATGCGCCTCGTTGGCATGCACAGAGACAGTTGTACAAGCGTCTGCGCCCCCCGGCCCTTGCCATTTAAGCATGTATAATTATCCGTCGTCTCATTTGACGCAAAATAATTCAGTTTATAAAATCTTGCTAAATAACTTACGAACTGAACTGGAAAAATAAATTCTGTTACGTGTATTTACAAATGAACCTTTATAGACTCTTTCCTAAAAAGAAAGTTTACCTGTGGCTCGTCCCACATATTTTAGGTGGGAATTATTGAACGTGTTAGTCCTGTTTCTAACTAGCTTGTTGCTTGTGTAGACGTCAGTAAGTAAATGTTTTCCAAATGATGCTGATTGAAAGATGACACATGCTCATGGACTGTTGGACATTATGTACTACAAGGCGTACGTGAAATGTTTCCATGTGTGTTTCCTTGCGTAATGTAGTGCGGCTGTCAGGCGTCACTCTTCACTGTCAGAACACACATTTGTGTTATCCATGTTATACCAACAGCTGTACAGTCAAGTGTGTTGCAAGGATACAGAAAACGTATTGTTGGCCGTCTAAGGAAGTGGTAAGACGCACTTAAAATACACGCATATTGATGTTTTGCTTGAAATCAGTAGAAACTAACATTCAAGAATTGAGAATCTTAAAAGGCAATATAAGGAGCCAACTCGCCGTAACTGCGTGCACTTGAACAGTTAGTGGGTGTGCGTGCGTGCGTGTGCGTGCGTGCGCGCGCGCGCGCGCGCGTGTGTNCTTCGTCATGTCTGTTTGTCCGTCCGCATGAAACATCTCAGGTCCTACTGGAAGAATTTTTATGAGATTTTGTATATGAGTATTTTTCGAAAATCTGTTGAGAAAATTCACGTTTTATTAAAATCTGACAAGGTTAACGGGTACTTTACATGAAGGCATATGTACAGTTATGATAATGTCCCGCAGAACTTAGAATGAGATATGTTTCAGACAAAAGTTCTAGAGAAAACCAAAACACATATTTTATATTTAATAACTTTTTCCCGGAAGTTGTGCCGTTTATGAGATAATGCGGAAGAATATGGTGCAGCCAGACAGGCCACAGACGAGAATATAATATGACACATGCGCTTTGCATGCTTTCCATGGTAACAATGGCTATGCGAACGCGCCTCGTTGTAACGTTTGTACGTACATTGCTTGTCGTGTTAACTCATGTTGTCGCGGGTTCAACTCCGGCCAGTGGAACTGTCGAATAGCCTGTGTAAGCAGAAGAGAAGTTGTGATTCTTGTTCAGTGGTCCCTGGTGTCATTATTCGCTGTCGTTGAGTTAAACTTGACTTCAGCGCTGATTTCCAGGTTTGTGTTTGACAAATTCTGCTTGCCTCATTTTCAGACCCTTCATTCGGACAACAGGGGCCGCGGTGGCGCAGTTGGTTGAGGCACTGCGCTACAAACCGGCAGGTCGCGGGTTCGATTCCCGATGATGTCAGTGGATTTTTCATTGGCATAATCCTGTCGGTTGCATTCTGGCCCTGGGCTTGACTCAGCCTCTAACAGAAATGAGTACCAGGAATATTTTCTGGGGGGTAAACGCGGCCGGGGCGTGTGGCTGACAACGTGCCATCTTCATGTGCCGATTGTCTAGAAATCTGGGAGCCTCCTGGAACCCTGTGGGCCTGTTCAGGCCTGTAATGGGATTGCTTTACCTTTTAACACTGCACAATCATAACAAACCACCACTAACCTGAAGGATTGTTTTACCGCATCTGGGATCGGCAATTCATTCTCGAATTTTTGTGTGGCCCGCGAGATTTTAGTATCCACGATTATTTCGGGGGCGCTTTGAAATTTTCCGTTACATAAAGGAATCTGACCTTTAACATACGTTTTGCGTTGAAATTTCCCGTGTGTTTGAAGTTTACAAAGGTCTTTCGGCCCACGTTGGCTTGTGCTTGTATTTATTCAATTCTTCCGAAAGTAAGGAAGTGGAGTGTTGTGTGGATTTTGTTATCTTTGTAGATATAAATTAAAGTCGGCCCTTTGTTAGCTTTATGGCGTGGGGGGGCAATTCTGTTTTTTTTTCGTATAACCTGTGTGAGTTTGGTTCTGGGGAAATGTCAGGGGTCAGTTCAGTTTAATGAATTTGCTCACTATTCTTTGAAGTATGCCTGGCCCGCACTGAAAGGTAGGAATCCACTGCAACGGTAAAAGATGGGGAATACAGTTAATTTCCGTTTGTGTGGATTTTTTACGCAGTAAAACCTATGTAACTAGTGTGTTCAACAGTAACATGTTGAGAACTTTCAGTGAGTAGCCGTGCCCTTACCTGGCATTACGTTTCCATGTATGTGATTCTTCTCCTTCATTTAGGGTAAACTACCCAAAGTCTGGTATCTGCCTTATGTCGCCGTACCGTCCTGTAATGTCTCAAAGAAATTTGGGGTGTACTTCTGATAGTGCTGTATAAGATGGCTCTATTATTGTGAACGCGTACCTAATTTAATGTAAAACTGTGACTTAGGACAAAGGTGGTAGATTGGCCTATCCTGTAAATGTTACATTCCACTGTTAAAACCCTTTAAAGACGAAGCGTATCTGTTTTATATAAGGACTCAGTGCGTACCGCGCTGTAAACACTCTCCACTTCGGTTATAAAAACCAGTCTCTTAATGTTTTATAAGGCAAAAGTTGCTGTTTGTTCTGAGATCCGTACAAAACACATAAACGCGATGTGGGCACCACGTAGAATTTTTTAATGTTAAACCTGGTCGTATGTAAAGTTACCGCTAGGCTTTAAAAGTTTGACGTACGATGTCTTTTCTCATGTTTGTACATTCATTTAGCCCTTTAAGGACGAAAATTAACGTGACTTGTATTTAAAGATTCAGTTTGTACCGCACAGCAAACAGTGGTCCGGGACAGCTCAGTCGGTGTAGTGACTTGTTACGGGCTGGACGGTCCGGGGATCGAATCCCGGTTGAGGCGAGATTTTCCGCACCCGTCCAGACCGGTCCTGGGGCCCACCCAGCCCCCTGTACAGTGGGTACCGGGTCATCACCTGGGTAAAGCGGCCGGGGCGTGGGGCTAGCCACCCACCCTCATCTAGCGCCGAGGTTAAAAAAAGAGTAGACCTGTTCCTCTAATCCCCCTGTGGGCCTTCATGACCTGTTCTAGGGTGAACGTTACTTTACTTTACCGCACAGTAAACACGCTGCGTGTTGGTTATAAAAACAAGTCTGTTAATATTTTGTAGGGAAATAATCGCTGTTGGTTACGGAATCCATACAAAACAGAAGTACGTTCTGTGGGTATAATATAGGATTCTTCGACGCAAAGCCAGTGATACAGACCGTAACTACTGGGCTTTAAAGAGTTAGTCCAGTTATTCCCAAGCAGTTCAGCCCAACTCTCAAGATTCCTTGTGGGAGTGTCAGGGGTCACGCTTTTGGTGTATTTAATGGCAGTCCCGTAGAAGTTGAGAGCAGATTGATGTCGCGGAATATTTGCTGTCATTAATGTCAATACCGTGTCCAAGAACGCGCGTTTGCACAAATCGCAGGCGCCTAATCGCCCAGGCGAGTACATTTTGCACGGTGGCACCTAATGTTTGTGGGTCCTCAGTGTAGAATTTGATTGATATCACCCTTTTGGAGCCACGAATTATGAAGTGGCTCCAAGGTGTTTGGAAAGTTTGTTGACCCCTGTATACAACTACAATTTTTACATGTTATTGTATATGGTTGTACATCGCGTCACTCCACATAGACCGAGGGTGTCTGGAAACGAGGTTGTGAGGAGAATATTTGGCGCTAAGAAGTAACAGGAAGACGATAATTTGCGTAATGTAGGTCTCGTAATACCACTTGGGAGACCCAGGCGTGGATGGGAGGATGATATTAAAATGGATCTTCAAGAAGTGGGATGCGGGCATGGACTGGATTGAGTTGGCTCAGGATAGGGACAGGTGGCGGGCTCTTGTGAATGCGGTAATGAACGTCCGGGTTCCATAAAATGCGGGGAACTTCTTGACTAGCTGAGAAACTGTAGCTTCTCAAGAAGGCCTCTACTCCATGGAGTTGGTTGGTTGGTTAGTTAGTTAGTTAGTTAGTTAGTTAGTTAGTTAGTTAGTTAGTGGATCTCNTAAAATTCCTTCCGACTCCGACTCCACATAAAATTCCTTCCGACTCCGACTCCACCTAAAATTCCTTCCGACTCCGACTCCACCTAAAATTCCTTCCGACTCCAATTCCGCAGCCCTGCGTGTAGCTGAACAACACACAGCGAAGGCGTTGTTGCTTTTCGTGGCAACAGCATTAAGCGAACGCGCCACCGTGTTACGTTATACGTATGTTGCCTATCTTGCTGCATGAAGTATTCGACATTATGATGCCAGTTGTATGACTTTCCGTTACCGGTTGAAACTTGACATCATCATTTGCATTTGAAGGCCTTACGAACGGTATGTTGACTGTAGGCAATATTGTGTCCTGCGATCGTAGGAAATTACCTGTCATTCAAAATGAATGCACAAAAACATTACTCCATTGTTATGTATTGTGACCCTGTGTCACTGTGTGATCGGTTTGCGACGCATGGACTGAGTATAGTGCCTTCATGTTCGATAGTCCAGAGGTCCTAGAAGATTGGAAATGTTTCTTCGCTTCTTCACCGTAAGATGCTGCTACCTAAGTAAAGTTCTGGCGTGTGCCAAGGATTCTTAAAAATTCACAACACTGAACCAACAAAATGCACAGTGAGGTCTGTGCGCTTCTGCGATATTGCGCGACGCTGGTGGTAATATCTGTATCGACGCTTCGAGACAACGTATCGTTACCATCTTCAAGGGTCAAGAAGTCCAAGAAGTGTGTAATTATGTTCGTGTGTTCTGGGTGAATGAATTGGGAGTAGGCGTTCATGGCCGATCCCAGTGGCCACGCGGTCTGAGCGGGGGGTCTTCGGCCCAGCGCTTGCTGGGATCGTGGGTTCGAATCCCACTGGGGACATGGATTTTTGTCTCTTGTGAGTGTTTGTGTGTTGTCAGGTATAGGTCTCTGCGACGGACAGATCACTCGTCTGTAGGAGTCCTACCGAATGTGGTGTGTGTCTGAGTGTGATGCACAAACCTCCAAAAGGAGGCGGCCTTGGCCCGATTTGGGCCGTTGCGCCACAGGATAGAAAGAAAAAGGCGTTCACGAGGCCTCGTTTTTGTAACATTTTCAGATCTAATGAATTTTAATTTTCTTCACGTAATTCGTCTGTATGAAGGTTTGTAGTATTAACCCAATAAAGACGAAGCGTATCTGTTTTATATAAGGACTCAGTGCCTACCGCCCTGTAAACACTCTGAACTTCGGTTATAAAAACCAGTCTTTTAATGTTTTATAAGACAAAAGTTGCTGTTTGCTCTGAGATCCGTACAAAACACATAAACGCAATGTGAGCACCACGTATAATTTTTTAATGTTAAACCTGGTGGTATGTAAAGTTACCGCTAGGCTTTAAAAGGTTAATAACGAATAACTGAACTCCAGCCTACGAACCTAATTACATTTCCTGGGCAATCTGACAGTATTTTTCGAGTCCCGAGGCTGGCTCGAAGCAAAAACTTCTATTAGTTGCACGAAGACCGTCAGACGTTATGTAATTCTTGTTCGTAATTACTAGTTGACGTAAACAGATGCACTATTTTCGGATGACTCGTCATCAGAGGTTGTTAATTAATGAGGTTTCATTGCCACTGTCATCATGAAAAGAATAGACGCTGTAAGTGTACTGTTACTGTCCAGCAGAGGGAAGACGTTAATTGCACGTTTTTACAAGATAAGAAATTACACTGAAACTTGCGGTAAGACATGTTGAATCGTAGGCGTATCGACGCATCTAACTTAACTAACCAACCAAGTAACTAACTCTGTCGAGCAGAGTCCTTCGTGAGAAGCTAATAGCTGCTCAGCTAATTAAGGAATTCCACGCATTTTGTGGAACCGGAAGGTTCATTACCGCATTCACAAGAGCCCGCCATTTGTATTCTTAGCCAGATTAGTGCAGTTCCCCCCCCCCCTCTTGGCGTATTTATTGAAGGTCCAGTTTGGTATGATACCTCGTTCTACGTCTAGATCTTCCAAGTGGTCACCTTCCTTCAAGTTTGACCACTAAAACCCTGTATGCATTTCTCATTAATACATCAGCGTTGCACATACCTAGAAGAAGATGGAAAAATTCAGTAACATTTTTTAGAATTTCTGCATTTTTTGGGTCCGAATAAATTGAAATTTCTCTGCCAATAGTTAGGTAAGGCAGACTTTTGCCACATTCGTCAGTCACTTTTTCCAGTAGAGAATGAAAATTCTGCTGCATCAAATCGCCTTTTTCAGCCCACTAGGTATTTGTTTCATCCGGTTTAAATTCGTTGCACTTCTTCTGTGATGTGACGCTGCGTCACTCTATGCGCGATTCCCGACATTTCGAAGGATCGTAGATCTTCATCTTTAAGGATCTAGATGTCCGAAAATACTCGACCGTATAGATCATTGTATGTGAAGGAATTACATTCCTTCCAGAAGAAAGGATTTCTCAACTACAAAGCTGTGAAAATATCAAAACTCTTAAATTTGTTACAGTTTAAGTCTGCTAAAGTTTGTCAAATTAGCCCGTGAACCATATCTGTGTTTCAGTGTTTCGGAAACACAAAGAAGTGTGTTTTGTCAAGAACTTGTTTCTGCGTATGTGCTGTATCTGCCACTTACGAGCGGACTCTGTCTATGAATTACAAAGCGTCGCAAGTCTATATAGTAGAATTTGACTGCAGGTTGCCAGGTCTTTCTGACTGCAGGCTATTCCAAAAAGCGGCACACATTATAACATATTGCGTCCGGCAGCTTCCATCTCATGGCATCTGGTGACCGAGTTTTGGCCGCTTTCCGCCTCCATTTGATCGTCACCAGTCATCCCTGCATATGTTAAGGGGTGAGCAGTCACCGCTGCTGAATATGGCCAAGTTGACGTATTGTTCTTTCAAACGAGAATGGTGGTAATGGTGATGGTAATGCATAGCTATCAACTGCTGACACTGTACCATCAACTTAGAATGTGGTTGCCAGCCTAGTTATCAACTGTGACACTGCCATCAACTTTAGAATGTGGTGATCAGCCGTCGGTATCAGCTGCTGACCTTGTGCCATCAACTCAGGTCAGACATTCAGTTCGTCTGCCTTTGAACATGACCGGTCAGCTGCTGCTGCTGCTGCTACAGCCCCGTTAGGGCCACCCTCGATTATTTTTTGCCCCCTTTCACTGCGTACCGGGTGGGGGGGTGGGGGGTGTTGAACAATAATCGGCGGGGTCGCGCTGACGCTCTTCTTGACAGTGCCTTAGCCGTCAGCACCGCTGGGGCAGTGGTTCTCAGAGTCTGGTCCGCGAACAACAGGTGGTTATTTCATGACACATGTCGTTATTTATTGGATACAGAAGACTTTTGGTTGCTCGTTCAGAGTAAACAGTGTTATGATGGGGTGGACATGTAGCTCGGGGAGAAAATGAGAACTGTGTCAAGAGTTTCGCTGGGCTGTATCGTTGTAAAGGGAAGTGAAGGAGGGCTGTTTAGGGGGGATTATGGAAAATGCGTACGTAACTCTAGTATGAAAACCAGAAGGTAAGAGGTCTCTTGGAAGACCTAGGCGTAGACGGGAGGGTGATACTAAGATAGACCTTAAAGAAATTGGATCAGGGAGGGTGTGAAACGGACTTGCCTGGCGGACGCTGTTTATGAGTCGCGGGCTTTTGTGAACGCGACAGTAAACCTTAAGGTTCCATAAAAGTCTGGCAATTTTTTGACGAGTTGAGCGACTGTTAGTTTATCAAGAAGGGCTGTGCTGTTTGGAGTCAGCAACAGCAGTAGACGAAGAGTACTGAGAAGTATTCAGGTTTCAGCTTCCAGAAGTTCGTTCGTGGATGCACCAGTTTGTCGTATTTGTGTCTTCCTGGTTTTATTAGTGGGGAACTAATGAAGTGGTTAAGGGTTTATGAAATGTTTACACTGGCCATGTGTAATGACTGCGCCACAAGCAACACAGCTGCGGGGGTGGTTTTTATAAGGGTAGCTGTCGCGTGCCGCCCATCTTTTTCTTCTTCTTCTTCGTCTTCTTCATCTTCGTCTCATATGGCGGTGGAAAGGCAGAACGACAGCTGTTGACCCACCACTTGATATCTGAGAGCACCGCAATGGAAGAGTGGCACATTTCCATTTCGTCGTTTCTGTCCCCCACCTCCCGCCGCTAGTGCAGACTCGACAGGACGTGATCATGCAGACTGTCTCTTTTGAGACACTGATGTGAAGCAGTCCCTTCAGGACTCAGCCATGAAAAGATGTGTGACATATCCGATATACGAATTTCTGTGCTGCACAGCGCACAGGCGTTGCTTTAGTAGGGTAAAGAGCCATTTTGTTGAACGTTGGCTGTACACTTCGTGTTACCCATATTCCGTGCAGTTGACTTACACATACAGGTTTTACTTCAACTAATGCACGAAGCAATTTTTACGCTTCTACGTTTTTCGGCTACGTATTGTAGCCATCTTCAGGGAGCTACAAAGATATAAGCATGTTTAACGTTTTAAAGCCTAGCGGTAACTTTACATACGACCAGATTTAACATTAAAAAAAATTCTACGTGGTGTCCACATTGCGTTTATGTGTTTTGTACGGATCTCAGAACAAACAGCAACTTTTGCCTTATAAAACATTAAGAGATTGGTTTTTATAACCGAAGTGGAGAGTGTTTACAGCGCGGTACGCACTGAGTCCTTATATAAAACAGATACGCTTCGTCTTTAAATGGTTAATGTAGACCGACGTTTGCTCGCCGACGAGAAATGCGGAATTAATTTTCGTGGCCTCCTAACAAGAGATATCAAAATAGACCCTTTGCAGAACGTAAGGAATGGTAAAGTAAATGACAGAACTCGACTTGTTATGCTGGTTGAATGGGAAAACTGAGATGAAGATTTGTTTAGACAACTTGACTTACAGTCTGCAGCAGTTGCCTTACTGTTGACAACACATAACTTGACTACAAAGAAACTTGCTTCACCAACCCAGAAATGGTTGCAGATAGTATATCGAACGAGCCGCCCAACACAAAGGCAATTAATTAATGTGTGTTGTAACACGGAGCACAAAAGAGAAACCGAAATTACATTACAGACATTCTGTACATTTTCTGGTAGAATAGCTGTAGTGCGTCGCAGAATACACAAATCTGTCAAATATTTAAAAGACTGAGCGAACATTAATACTGTTCAGTTAATGATATATATTTTAATAAGAGATGAAAGAGTGTTTGTCAAGAAGCTGTACAAAACGTTGAAAGTCGTAGTCCGTGAGAAGTTGTATAAATTACATTCAACCTTTACCGGTATTGTTTTGGTATACATTTTTGAGTGATATAGTAAAATCTGGTGTAAAGTTAAATAGGACGATGTTGTAGACGTGAAGAAAAATGTTACGTTTTGGGTCCATGCAGAAAGAATGCGAGACTTTGATGTCGGAAACAAAGGGGCGACTAGATTTCTCAAAGTATGTGAATATACACGTAAGTTCTACAGTTTCACATCTGTTCAATTTTATTTTAGCTTCTTGTATCGCATTTTGCATCCTGTGACCGTGGATTGTCATTGCTACGCACATCAGGTCTTGAGAACCATTGAGATGAGGTTTTGCCGTTTCTGCAGTGCGTTAGAACTGTTTTGGATGAGGTGTGGATTTATTTTTAACTCATATGCATCCATTACGGCACACACACACACACAAACACACACACACACACACACGTGTGTCCCATATCCTCACCCTGTTTCAGCTGAGGACAGAGGTCAACAGGCGCCCCTCCATCTTCTGCCAGTTGTCCTCATACAGTCACCCATTCGTCAGACGCCATGAACGACTGTTCTGCCTGTTGCATGTGGCCTTTGTCTTTCAACTGTTTTTCTTACACCTGTGTTTATTCCACCAGTCGTTTACAAATTCTACATGCATTATCTAGCGACTGGGTTATGGGTTGATCGGACCGGAGTTCGAATCCTGGTCGGAGGAGATTTTCTTATCTCCAACACGTCCACACAGGCCCTGGCCTCCCCCCCCCCCCGACCTCCACTTCAGTCGGTACTGAAGTTCTTCCCTCGGGGATAAAGCGACCGGAGTGTAACGTTGCCCACTCACGTCCATCTAGCGGCGAGGTTGATACTGAGTGGAGTATCTCTGCTCCCCTTTTGTGCGTTCATGGCATGTACGGGGCTACTTTACCGTTTTTAAATTATTTACTCCAAATTTCGTTTACATTACATACATGCCTATTGTAGTATTGAGAAATTCCTCTTCGCATTTAGCCTGAATGCTGTGGAAAGTGTCTGGGGTCTTGTAAAATTAAGATAGAGTACAGCTGTTGATACGGAGCATTGACCACTGACAGCCAGAATTACGAAATGGACTTTAAATATCTAATTCGCGAACTCTTTGCACAGAAAGGCTAAAAATTTAATCCACGATTATGTTGAGGGTCACTTGTTCAAATCGAGGGTTATTTCCGTTTTGTTTCTACACAGTCGTAAGCAGTTATTGCCGTTATTGTCGACTTTCCGTTAAACCCTATTCTGAAGCAGTGTTTTTAAATTCACTTATTCACGGCTGTTTCTGTGAGATCTACCCCGTGTGTGTGTGTGTGTGTGTGTGTGTGTGTGTGTGGATTAACTAACTCCATGGAGCAGAGGCCTTCTTGAGAAGCTAACAGTTTCTCAGCTAGTCAAGAAATTCCCCGCATTTTATGGAACCCGGAGGTTCATTACCACATTCACAAGAGCCCGCCACCTGTCCCTATCCTGGGCCAGCTCAATACAGTCCATGCCCGATCCTATTGCTTGAGGATCCATTTTAATATTATCCTCCCATCTACGCCTGGGTCTCCCAAGTGTTCGCCTTCCCTCAGGTCTCCCCACCAAATGTGTGTGTGTGTGAATTAGTGTTTCTTAAATATTTGTTGTTTCATTATTAGCAACCTTATTGCCGGAGAAGGGTCTGTAAATCCACACACTCCTACTTTTTATCTTGCGTTTTCTGTGTTTGTACTTCGATGTATTTTCCGATGAAAAACCAATAATGGGAACGAGTTTTTGAAATATGAGTGATTTAAATTTTTCTACGTCTCATGCACCGTGTGATGAGTTGGATCATTTCATTTGAGGGAGTATGCAGGTTTATTGTTTTGCTGGGACAGGAAGATGAAACCTGGTTTACTTGAAGTCTCATAAATGTCTAATCGCACAGAGATTAGTGTGATATGATAACACTTGACTGAGTATTGGTCTGTGCTTCTTGTTATAAGCTTATATTGACAAGAGATACATATCTGAAATAAATTAACACGGAATAGTCGGTGGATGCGTAATTTGGAAACCCTGTAATCCGAAGTGGAGTTTTATTGTCTGCAGGTTTTGATTCACATTGCTAGAGAAGTTACAGGGAGAGATCTTAGTAACTGCTTAGAATGCAGAGAGCTGCTTGTCCAATTTCCTTCTTCTACCTACGACCGCCCCTCTGTTTCGCTGTCCTTGTGTCCATCGTATCTTCAGCGGATGCGAAATTCGCTATAATGGACAAACTTCCTTTTACAGTTAAGTTGGTTTTTAGACTTTAGATAGGTAAATTTTAAGGTTATAGTTTTGGAATAGTCAAGTTGCTTTTGTTCACACTGCATTTTTATGGAGCTTCAGCTTCGTGTTCGATAACTTTCCATAAATTATTCACAGCCATGACCGTCATCAGCTGCGGTAGCATCGTACATGGAGTTAACTGAAAATGGAACCCAGAGACACGGCAAAGTTAACGACGTTACGTTTCCGCATATAATGTGCAGCTTATGTAACTTACCGCCCGTTAGATTAGATGCTGGGAAGTGACCCCTTTTTCAAATCTCAGACGTGCTTGATTTTGAAGGAACTGAAATAGCGGGAAACCGTATTCTAAATTTCCTACGACACTTCAAGTTTAACATTGCTAATTCCGCGTATTGTTCTGTCATAAATCACTGTATCAAGTACCAATAATAATAAATTCAGTGCAGTGCATTTAGTTGGTACTTGATGCGGTGTTTGATACCTACGGCACTTTTAATACGGTTTCTTTGTTATGTGGTTTCAACAGTGAAAATCCACTACATTAAACTGCATTCTTACAAACGAAACAAATTTACCTTACGCTGTGCTTCATGCTCAATCACACAGCAGATTACACTAGACTGTGTGTCTGCGGTGGTTCAGTGTAACCGTACGCATGGCAATAGTACTGGCGGTGTGTGAGTCACGCAGCTGCCGTTAAACTTGCCTCGTAGTATCGGCAATTTCTATACAAGCCCTTCGAAAAGTATTTAACAATCTCCACCAGCTGTCAGACATGTCTCAGAGTTGGAGGTAATTTCGAACACCCGCTCTTACGTGCGGTAAGTTATACGGGGAAATGTAAGGCTTAAGTTTGTCATGCGTTTGGGTTCGGTTGTCAGTTGACCTCGTGTACAATCTGATTGGTTTCACGTTATTGAAGATTATAAGCTGGGTTAACTTTTATGCGTGAACCAGTTTTGCTAGATTAAGCCCGATTGCTGAAAATTAAATTCACTCCTCGTGTGTCATTGTGTTTTGTGTCTCGTTCTTACAAAGGCTGTTGTAATCTGTCACATGTTTAAAAGACGAGACCACGGGAACCGTACTTTGTATATGTGCTTTCTCCCAGTTTCCTGGTCCATGTGATGACTTAAGTTACTGATGCTTAGGTGCTTGCGCCAAAATTACAGTCTGGTTCCATCTGCATTCTTAGCACACTTACCAATTTGTATGCCTACAACTAAAAGAGTCGCGTTAAATTCGTTGCACGTACCTAAACCGTGTGGAGGTCACTCGATTTTCGTACGCGTTTTCAGGGTTGTCATCATAAGCGTAACTTGGCTGATAACTGGGG
>BLKM01002298.1:14336-87081 GCA_013340265.1 Coptotermes formosanus
CGCATGTGAAAATGTCCGCTCCAAGCAAGTGAAAACAACGTAGGATTGTGACGAGACGGAGCGGGGAATACAGGCGTGGGTGCTGCACGCAGACATCGCGAAAAGGAAAGTTGTAATGTAGTGTAATGTGGTATGATATGCGTTTTACGTTTTAACCCTTTAAAGACGAAGCGTATTTGTTTTATATAAGGACTCAGTGCGTACCGCGCTGTAAACATTCTCCACTTCGGTTATAAAAACCAATCTCTTAATGTTGTATAAGGCAAAAGTTGCTGTTTGTTCTGAGATCCGTACATAACACATAAACGCAATGTGGGCACCACGTAGAATTTTTTAATGTTAAACATGGTGGTACGTAAAGTTACCGCTAGGCTTTAAAAGGTTAATTTTTATTGGGAATGGTAAAAAGAACTGAAAGCGCTTGAAGTTGAATTTCTGTATTTTAGGCGTAAGGTGAAGAAACTTATGGTGTTTCGTATGGAATTAGGCTATGTGAAGGTATAATAAGATGTAGTCGTACAAACGAAGCAGTTAAAGTGGTATGTTGTGGCTATCATCGCTTGCTTGAAAAAGTGTTGAAACTTGCCTTTCCTAGAAATGTGAACGCCGGGTAGATTTACAGGGCAATTTGTGGAGAACAAGAAGTGGAAGGACTAAGGTCTGTAGGACTGAATACATAGGAAAACGGATTTAACCTTTTAAAGCCTAGTGGTAACTTTACATACCACCAGGTGTAACATTAAAAAATTCTACGCGGTGCCCACATTGCGTTTATGTGTTTTGTACGGATCTCAGAACAAACAGCAACTTTTGCCTTATAAAACATTAAGAGACTGGCTTTTATAACCGAAGTGGAGAGTGTTTACAGCGCGGTACGGACTGAGTCCTTATATAAAACAGATACGCCTCGTCTTTAAAGGGTTAACCTTTTAAAGCCTAGCGGTAACTTTACGTACCACCAGGTTTAACATTAAAAAATTCTACGTGGTGCCCACATTGCGTTTCTGTGTTTTGTATGGATCTCAGAACAAACAGCAACTGTTGCCTTATAAAACATTAAGAGATTGGTTTTTATAACCGAAGTGGAGAGTGTTTACAGCGCGGTACGGACTGAGTCCTTATATAAAACAGATACGCTTCGTCTTTAAAGGGTTTGATGAAGATAAAGGATCGGGAGACGGTGTCAGTAGTAAAGATCTTACGTTTACACACACACACACACGTACGTACGTCACTTACTCATTCACTCATGCACAATATTCACACTCTGTTTCTCTTTCGCTATCTCAAATGCGTGCAGACATAACGTAAGCTGCAGGTATGGAAAAGCACTTCGGTTCCTGTCTCACAGTAAACACTCAGTCCCCATTGTAAAGTCCAGTTGGTTGATGATGTTTGTTGTGAGAACCATACGAAATACGTAAATACACCGTGTAGCCAAAATGCGGTTTCTGAATGTTACAGCACATTGTTCGTGTGGTGACTTCTATGTTTCAAGCGGTTCATTTACCCATTCTGAAAGCTGTACGTTTATTTGTGAGAATTGTCGGCCGTATGGGGTATCTTCTAACGATTGCGGGCGTATTTAACGTTTGGGTTCGCTCTTCAGTTTAGTATGCTGAAAAGTTATTGCTGTCCAAGTCGCTATGTAGTGGTTGGCATGGCTGCATATCCTGGAGGTGCTGAGTTCTACTCTTGACATAAGGACCAGACCTTCTATTTTAGGGTTTCAGTTATTTTGTGCTGTACATCTTCCATGCGACAGTATAATACACACAATTTTACTACCAACTGGTTGCACAATGTTTTTATATTTATTACACAAAATTCCTACATGTTTCGGTCATATATCCTGGCCATCTTCAGGGAGTTACAGGTTTTGGTATGTGACAAGTTGTTGCCATCTACGCCGTACACGTTGACTAAAACTTGTAACTCCGTGAAGATGGCCAGGATATATGACCGAAACATGTAAGAGTTTTGTGTAACAAATGTAAAAACATTGTGAACCTAGTTGGTAGTAAATCTGGTATATTAGGGTTTTAGTGTTTTCCTTAGTGCCTCAAGGCAAGATGTGGAATGGTACTTTTATTTAACCTTTTAAAGCCTAGCGGTAACTTTACATACCACCAGGTTTAACATTAAAAAATTCTACGTGGTGCCCACATTGCGTTTATGTGTTTTGTACGGATCTCAGAACAAACAGCAACTTTTGCCTTATAAAACATTAAGAGACTGGCTTTTATAACCGAAGTGGAGAGTGTTTACAGCGCGGTACGCACTGAGTCCTTATGTAAAACAGACACGCTTCGTCTTTGAAGGGTTAAAGCAGACGAGTACCGTTACCTCGCACACCATTCCCACTTCCGCATAAGAAACGTCATCGTGATGTTTCTGAGTGAAGTCACGGACCAACAACTGAACGACATAAGTGTGAATATGTTTTCAGCGGCAGTGTGTCCGGAATAACAATTCTGGGTTCCACATAGCCTTCTGTCTAGTGGTGTGGTGCATTTAGTGCCGGCTTTCATATGCGCAGCTTCACATCCCATCCGGGGTAATTTAATAAGGACCTTTGCCGTTGTCCATAGCTTGTGCTAGCCTGTCATAAGGAAGGGCAGACAGCAGTCCGCTGGTAGTGCGTGACAGATGGAACCCAAGTGGAGGCATTGGGGTTGAGTGGAGGTGTCACATTGCGGCATGTGCCTGCCTGCACGTTTGTACCGTGTCTGCAGCCTCACTCAGCCTTTATGTTAACTACGGTCGACAGATGACGGATTGGCTGTGTAAATCTGCCAGGTTATTTGGCGACCACGTATCGGGTGCGGAATTTAGTTACCGTCTGCGGTATTGTAGGTGATAATTGTATGAAGGGGATAACTAACTAACTCCATGGAGCAGAGGCCTTCTTGAGAAGCTAACAGTTTCTCAGCTAGTCAAGAACTTACCCGCATTTTATGGAACCTGGAGGTTCATTGCCGCATTCACAAGGGCCCGCCACCTGTCACTATCCTGAGCCAGCGTAATCCAGTCCATGCCCCCATCCCGCTTCTTGAAGATCCATTTTAATATTATCCTCCCATCTACGCCTGGGTCTCCCAAGTAGTCGCCTTCCCTCAGGTCTCCCGACCAAAATCCTGTATACACCTCTCTTTTCCCCATACGTGCTACATGCCTCGACCATGTCATTCTTCTCGATTTGATTACCCGAATAATGTTTGGTGATGAGTACAGGTCATTAAGTTCCTCGTTATGTAGTCTTCTCCACTCCCTGCCGCCTCGTCTGTCTTAGGCCCAAATATCCTCCTCAGCACCCTATTCTCGAACACCCTCAATCTTTGTTCCTCCCTCAGTGTGAGAGACCAAGTTTCACACCCATACCTATGAAGGGGATAACAGTGGAGTAATTGTTAAAAGAAGTAGAATAATTCTAAATCCAAATTTATATTCTACGTGTAAATACGGGCTCTAGAACCGTCATAAACTAAAAATGATGATAGACCCGCCGACGATTTACTGCTGCAGAGTATCACGCAAACCTGTTCGTGCGCACTGTCAATACGTGCACGCGTACGTACATGCATATACAGGCCCACATAAGAGGGCAAACACACATATTATCTCGGAGCCTAAACCTTGAAGGAATGGGCTATAGTAACTGAGAAGGTAAGGTTTTTTGTGTTGCATGTGAGCGTTATATTGAGGCGGCTAAAACATGTCAGACTACGAAAAGGGGAAATACGGTTTTGCATCGTGCGTGAACTAGTGCAACTGGAGTGGAAAAAAGACGCGCGTATAGTATCCTTAGGCACTGCGTGCTCTGACTGTACACATATGTCTACATAAAAATCAAAACAGAAGTTTCTCGCTAAACATCTCATAATGAAGACTTATCGGGCATGGATGTAAGGGTCCTCATATTAGGCCTACACGTGTTCTGTACACGTGGACCACGAAAAGGGAAGGGTGCTTTCTGTCGGGCATCTCTGCTTGTGAAATAAAATGGAAAGACACGCGTTCTGCTCTCTAAAATCGAATTTTATTCAAATAGATTTAAGAGGGTAAAACTCTTCGAGCTAGTGCAAAGTGTCAGTGAAAAAAACCAGAGTTGTGCTAGTGAAATGCAAGAAAAACGTGTCTAGCTACAAATGCCAAAAACTAAGGAACGCCACTGGGTGAACTCTTAGATTAAGATTAAACGTAGCATTTTAGGTCAGAAAAAAATTACTCGTTAGTCTTAAGACTAGTTGTAATAGTAGAAACACCGTAAAAAATAGATTTAAGGAAAAGAGAGGACACTGGAAATTGAAAGAGGAAGCACCAGATCGCGCTCTGTAGAGATCTCGCTTTGGAAGAAGCAGTGGAGCTGTCGTAAGACGGACAGATGAGTGATGAATGTCATTAAGGACAAGTCATGGTATCGAAGTATGTTTGTGACCCAGCATTTAGCGGTACACCTCGTCGGCGTCTGTTGCTTTACTGTCAGACCTGTTGCGGGTCGTCGTATGTTTGACGATCTGGACGTGATTTGTGCCTGTAAGTGTAATAGTACTGATCAGGGCCACAGAGACCTTCGGCTGATGTTTATACAAATTCTCATCAAAATCCAGCAAGTGATTTTGTAATTTTGTAACATACAGACGGACAGACAGTGGGGCAAAGCATCACCGTTAGACCTTCCATGCTTGACGCAGTGTATATATGTTGTGTAATATTACGAAATGTGATCTACATATCCTAGGAATTTGCTGATTTCCCAGCTCCAAGGTTCGATTCCTGCCATTTCCTATGGCTAAGTAAACTGTCAGTTTCCTGTAAATTACTTCCACTGTCCAGCCATCGTTCAAGTACAGGGGGTGTTTTTCATAAGAAAAGTGGCGTTTCTGTTGCTGATATCTCCAGATAAACACATGTAAAAGGCAGTGAATTGTTCGTGTAGTTGCTTGGTTCTGTTTTTAGCCAATTGGTAGTTTGTCAGACAGGTCGGCAGTAAGGTTGATAGTCAGTTGGCGAGTGGACTTGTTAGTTAGTGAATTAGTTAATATATTAGTCAATCATTCAGCTTGTTTGTCAGTGAGTTAGTTGACAGGTCAAGCTGCACAGTAGCTACTGGTGTCCATGTGGCTATGTTGACGCTTCTGGCGGGCAGCTGTAGTCTGGAGACAGCGGAAGTGTCTCGACCCTCTTGCAAGAGGGGACAAGAGGAAATAAAGTGCAAGGGAAAAAAGTAAAAAGAAATAAGAAACCTATATAAAGAGAATCCCCGACAACAAGAATAACTGTAGCAGAAGATGTCTTTCCGTTCCTCCAAGATTTCGTGTTTTTACAGGATACGAGTGGGATTTGAGAGTAGCAGATTGCGTCTCTCATTCAAGGCCAGGCGTTACTGCCGAGGTGGAGGACCGCGACGTAGTTTGTTCTCTTCCTGATTTAATAATATTTGAAGTTCTCACTTTCAGCGGAGGGGATCTTTGTATGACGATTTTGATTTTGTTAGAGCAACAGATGGCCAGACTAGTCTTTCTTTTGCAGTTTTGAATTTTAAAATTATCGTTAGAGGAGCCTGCTAAATGAAGAGATCCATTAGGGGGATTCATCGGCATAACCCGTAAGCGGTTGGTCATGTCGGCGTGTTCCGCAATTTTGGCTGATGCTGATTACCCATCCCAGTGTGAGAATTCCTACGCCAAATGTAAGGAGCTGGGAATGCCGGTTGTTGTAAATATGCGTCTCATTTATCTAACAGAGAGAGAGAGAGAGAGAGAGAGAGCGAGCGTGTGTGTGTGTGTGTGTGTGTGTGTGTACGTGTACGTATGGACACGCAGAAACTATCAACCCATCAGGTATTCCACTTTTCTTTTTCTTTAAATAACATCAAAATCATTCATCCGTTTGGTATGTAACCGTTTAAAGTCGAAGTGTATGTGTTTTGTGTAAGGACTCAGTGCGTAGTGCGCTGTAAACACACCCCATTTCGGTTATAAAAACCAGTCTCTTAATGTTTTATAAGGCAAAAGTTGCTGTTTGTTCTGAGATCCACACAAAACACATAAACGCAATGTGGACACCACGTAGAATTTAAACCTGGTCGTACGTAAAGTTACCGCTAGGCTTTAAAAGGTTAACAATACTGTGTAGACTGAAAAGGTTAATTACCGTCGAATGTAATGATAGGAATTTTGAAAATGCGTGTATAGAATTGTGTAGGATGTTGGAGGATGTTGTGTCGTGGCCTGTTCAAATCACTGAGCCATCATGCACCTGAACGAAATGAGGGGAATTACCCGTGACAGAAGCAGTCTGTCCGCGTGAGACTCGAACCGAATATTTCCCGAATACAGTTATATGATTGCGTTACTTGATGAAAGTGCAGACTGGTTGATTGAATGAATCTCGTTATCGGAACGTCGTACGTGGAGGAATGGGCTTCGAACAAGCGATTTGTGATTGAATCTGGGTCCCTCACTCTTAATGGCAGGAGCAATTTGCTATTAATAGCGACAAGGCGTGCGTTTCGATACAGTCTTCCGTTCTCAGCATTCCTCGCATTTCTTGTGAGAAAAAAATGTGTTCCTTATTTTCTGTTCGCAGGATAAATTCTGCAGCCATCGTATTTAAACACCTCAGTAGGTTATGCTAGCTTTTTGCTCAGACCGTGTCTACCGAAATTGTGTAACGACCTGTGTTTCCTTAGGCACAGCTTAGTGGATTGCCGCTGTCTGTTGGGGCTGTGCCTCGCTAATGCTTCTGCAAATTTATGATTTCGAAACAGTGCATCACCCGCTTGTTTATTTGTAGTAACTTAACGTTGGGCCGATCCCAGTGGCCGCTTGGTCTAAGGCGTGGGTCTTCGGCCTTTCGCTTGCTGGGATAGCGGATTTGAATCCGGCCGGTGTCATGGATGTCTATTTCTTGAGAGTGTTGTGTGTTTTCAGGTAAAGGTCTCTGTGTCGGGCTGATCACTCGTCCAGAGGAGTCTTACGGAATGTGCGGTGTGTGTGAGTGTGATCGTGAAGCCTCGATAATGAGGAGGCCCTGGCCCACTATGAGCTGTCGCGCCATGGGGGGGGGGGATTTAACATTGGAGGAGCAGTTTTTAACGAAATCGATAATGAGGCCTCTCTTCTATAAAAATTACATGAATGAGATTTAACTTTGGTCTGAATTTGATGTCACAGGCCACTGTATTTGGATTTTAGAACTTTCATTTCGTCATATGTCGATAACGATTGATAGGTTAACCGATAACACTTCTGTCTGAAGTTTTTACGGTATGATAAGACAGACACTTTGTGTTCGTACGTTTTCTCTGTATAGTGTGCAGTTTTCGAGCTAACGACTGTTTAAGAAGTGGGCTAGGTTACGTGTAACATCTATTGTGACACGCTGTACACTGTGCTTATCTTGCTGATCGTTCCCTTCTCGGTATAATAAAGCAATCCGGCAGTTAAGCAGATAAATATTCTTGCTTATGGTGCTTATGTGATTTATTTGCCGTATTGCCGAGCAAGAGCAGAACTGTTTTATGCGTACACACAGGCACACATATCACGTGACGTGTCTTAAAATGGCGTTTTCGACCGGACCCAGTTTCAAATGCAGGGTTAGCATGACGTGACATGTTTACCAACCCTTGCGAATAGCATTACGTCGCAGTGGCGTCGCGTTTATTTTCGATCCTCAGGGATGTCGTTAATTCGGTATTCACGTCGCATCTTCAAAATGGCCTTCCTGGAATGCTGTGCAATATACTGCTTCCTATCGCCTTGTGAGAGTGAGTGAGGACTGGCAGTCGAGACAAGCCAGTCTGATGGTACCGTCCGTTACACGGATTTCGAGTTTCTTAGACTTCATTGTAGTGAAACTCAAGTACAGTAAGCAGGTACTGATAAATTGTGAGAAGGATGTATGAAAGACCTCTGGGGCGCATTCGGCATACGCCCGTCCTTCCTGGGGAAAGGATTACTTACGTGCCAGTTAGTCGCTGGACAACCCTCTTTGCTGCACTGTTGATCATAATTAAATTGTGTCTTCTGTGTAATTTTACTACGTTTTATCTCTGATGGAGGAAACAAAAGTTTCGTTTCGTTTCGCAGTCCTGACCTCTTCTGCCTACTCATAGTAGGTGTCGATGTTGTTTATTTTCACTTGATCACACTCAGACACACACCACAGTCGGTAGGACTCCTCTGGACGAGGGATCGGCCCGTCGCAGAGACCTCTACCTGACAACACACAAACACTCACAAGAGACAAACATCCATGCCCCCAGTGGGATTCGAACCCACGATCCCAGCAAGCGCTCGGCCGCAGACCTACGCTGTAGACTGCGCGGCCACTGGGATCGGCCGGAAACAAAAAGTCCCATACGTAAATTTGATAGGTAAGCTCGTTTCAACGTGACACCTTGGAACACCGAGGCGAAGACGACAGTATTTGTTTCTTATATCGCTGTATCAGTTGCTGAGTGTAGGTACGCAAGACGAGTTTGGAGGACCGTTGAAGGAAGTTTCCTTCGCATGTTATGACATCCTCAGTGTCTGCTTGAAAAGTCCTAGGATACGTATGAAGTCCCTTAGGACAGGCCATCTTCGACCGTAAGTGGGAATAAACTAATATCAGAAGAGGCGTGAGATGCGTCACCAATTTTGCTAACCAACTCTGTAACGATACTATTCGAACCTATTCCTACGAAATATACGTCGGTTAAAACGTAAGGTGAGGTTTTCCCTGTACACGCCTGGAGCCATGTGATGACGGGGAGGTATAGCTCCACTCATTCTTAACCGTGGCGCTAGATGGAGACGGGTGGTGAGCCTCATGCTTCGGCCGCGTTACGGGGGGGGGGGGGGGGAAAACCCCCTGTAGCCATTGTCAAAGAGGCTGGGTGGACCCCAGAGCCGGTCTGGATGTTTTGGAGAAGAGATTAACCATTTAAAGACGAAGCGGATCAGTTTTATGTAAGGACTCAGTGCGTACCGCCCTGTAAACACACTTCACTTCGGTTATAAAAACCAGTCTCGTAATGTTTTATAAGGCAAAAGTTGTTGTTTGTTCTGAGATCCGTACAAAACACATAAACGCAATGTGGGCACCACGTAGAATTTTTTAATGTTAAACCTGGTCGTATGTACAGTTACCGCTAGGCTTTAAAAGGTTAATCTCTTTTATCCGCCGTATTCGAACTCAGGATCGTCTAGCTCGTAGCCTAGTCACTGTACAAACCATTCCGGTTATGTGACTTGCATTAAAGTGGCTCAGAATCTGGTTCTGCTTGGGGTTTTCTGACGAGGATGTGAACCGTTCGAGGAATTAGCCGTGATAACATAGACGGTAGGCTACGGGCTGTACTACCGAGTAACTGTTTTTCTATTCCCGGTAGGGGAGAGATTTTTCTCCTATCCAAAGCGTCCATACCGGCACTGGGGCTCACCCTACTTACTAGTCATTGGGTACCGGCGGCTGTTTCCCTGCGTGTAAAACGGTGGAGGTTGAACTCCATCTATTCCCGAGGTTAAGATGAGTGGAGCTACGATCCCCCTCCCCCTTACATCTTCATGGCGTGCATAGGAACAGCTTTTACCTGTAGCCCAATACAGTGGCCTTGTCGCCTTTGTAATTTGGGTTAGACTTTAGAGTGTAGCAGTGTCGTCCGGACTGCTTCATCTTTTGGGATATCGTGAGGATACGACAGTCGGTATGTGCATACGTGCTGTTGCATGACTCACGCACGCGACGGAATGCTTTTCATCTGTCATACACGCCACGTCTTCTGTCAGTACCCCACTGACGGTCCCCGTTCCAACGTCGTGGTCAGCAGAGACGCGGCTGCATACTGCACACTTTTAGTGGGCAGATGGTGCAGCATGGTGTGGAAACGCTGACAGAGCTGTGGGCTTTAGAATAACGTCTCTGTGATACCGTATAATATACTGAACTTTATCAGCGATAGACAGATTGTCAGTTGGAAGGGGCAGTAACGAAATGCTGATCAGCGTCTGTTGGCAAAACTGATGGACCGCCTGGTTTAAACACCTAGTTTGCTGGTCAGCTTTTAATGCAGTTGATATTCAAATGTACGAACGGTTGGCACTTGGAAAACGATGTAGAGTCGAACCCGGTTACAACGACATCGATTTATGCGGCACCTGGTCTATAGCGTCAGGCATTCTGTGGTACCAATTAATTCCTCGCTGTTAATCGGAACGTTACATTATTCGATTATAACAACACTCGTTTGTAACGACACAAAATATGCAGTCCCATTCATGACGTTATAACCTAGTTCGATTGTATATGAATTTTTATCTTTGTATGTTGGTATCACTGATGTTCCTCAGTGCACAGTTGCAAAAGTGATGGACTGATGTGTTCTGAAATCGAATTTGTTTTGCAATGTGTAGTGTTGATTGTTTACCGCGAATTACATTGGAATCAAACTCCCTAACCTGTAGCTGCCACGCTTAAATATTATTTCATATTTTGTTGGAAAGCACGGCGTAATCCATATACTGACTAGGAACGGGCTGGACGTCCGAGGAATCGCGGTTCAATTCCCAACAGGGACAAGAGATTGGAATCGTCCGTACCGTTCTTGGGGCGTACCCAGCCTCCTCTTCAGTAGATACCGCTGCCGGGGCGCGAAGCCGATTACCTACCCCATCTAGTGTGCAGGGTTTAAGAATGTGTGGACCTCTTCCTCCACTGGCCAGTACGCCTTAATGACAGGGTGCAGAACTAATGAAGCACTTAATATCTCTTACCCGACGGGGCTAATTGCTTATTTCATCCTCTCGACGTGCAATTTTTAAATTTTATGAAGGTGAAAAGGTAAAGTTCGCTTTAGGACAGGCCATAAAGGCTCGCTGGGGGAGTAGAGGTATAGCTCTACTCTTTCTTTAACCTCGGCACAAAATTAAAATTGAATTTGTTGAAGCCTTTCAGATTTGTCGATAAATAATGTGAAAGGACTTGAACGCCAAAGGTACGTACGGTCGACATATTGGTATTGTTCATAGTAGGAGATTAAGAATTGTGAAAGAGGGGATGTGGCGTTGACCCCGAGTTTCATGACCATCCTGCAGTTGTTTAGAGGGCCATTAAAGGGTTGAATAGAGGACTGAACTGTCACGCATACGGACAGGATGGTGCGATAAGCCACCTTTTGTCCTAAATAAGACGAAGGAAGCCCCACACCGTAACTCACAAAGCACGCTCTTCTGTTGGAAACGTTTATAATCCTACGGGTAATTTGACTGTATTGGAATTTGTTGTTACGATGTATTTTTATTTTATCGAATTATGTATTCTTATTTACGGATTCTGTTTGTGTTAAATTTGGCGATGTAACCTCAAAGGTTCGCATGGTCGCGCTGCTTATAGTTGTTGGCTTCAGAGATACCTCATGCGTATATGTAGGTACGTTTGTGATAAGTCCAAGTACCCAATTTTGCATGTCCTTCCTTACTGGCCTGTTAGTTACCGCCGTCTCTAAATAAAATTTTCTCTTGACCGATATGTTATTTGATATCCTACAGAAATTTTAAACTAAATAAAAGAAGTTGCGTATGTCCCAGGATTTGTGATTATTCATGATATGAAGACCCTGCAGTAGGTGGCGTTAGTGTCGGTCCGGACTCGCAATTTGGAGTGACCTGTGGCGTAATTTTCGTACCAAACATGGAGAAAATGTCAGCCGGTTCAAGTTTAGAAGGACATAACGCACGCACGTATACCCGTATGGGACAGTAACCTCACAAGCGTTTTTAATGAGGAAATTAGGCTGGAATTGTGGGCCTATCTGATAAGTAGGCCCTGGCCGTTGAGTCTGGGACAGGCCTGCTCGATCCGTAGCTGCGGGCAATATGTTGCTCGAAACATAGTGTTATGTTGCCTGCAGTGACGTTTGAATTGAGAAAACGGCTGCTATACCTTAGCAATTTTGAAAACCTATGGGCTATTTATTTACGGAGTCGTAAATTGCATTACTAACTAATGTTGCCGAAATGCGCTGAAAATAGCGACACCCTAGCCTAACTAACTAACTAACTAACTAACGACCGAACTTAGTAACTAACTAACTAACTAACTAACTAACTAACTAACTAACTCCGTGGAGCAGAGACCTTCTTGAGAAGCTAACAATTTCTCAGCTAGTCAAGAAATTCCCCGCATTTTATGGAACCCGGAGGTTCATTACCGCATTCACAAGAGCCCGCCACCTGTCCCCATCCTGAGCCAGCTCAAACCAATCCATGCCCCATCCCACTTCTTGAGGATCCATTTTAACATTATCATCCCATCTACGCCTGGACACCCTAGCCTAGGTTGTGAAATGCATTTTTATAAATTTTTCCTATTATTATCGGCATTGAATTTCATGTTGCCCGCTTGGAGACCGTCACCGAAGTTGCCCTCACCACATAGAAGGTTGAGCAGGCCTGGTCTAGAAGAAACCACTTTGTTCCACCCCGTCGCTAAATTACACGAACTCAAGCTTACTGAGCGCACGATGACAGTGTCCATCAACAGATGCACATTCCGTCAGTATTTGTTCAGTTTTTGGTTTCTGTAGCGGAAGTGCAGCGAGGCACGAGTCAAACACACCTGTCTGTGTGTCGCGGGCCATCTCACCGCCACCACCTGCAGTCATGGCGCCACCTGGCTTCCGTCACACTCTGTCGTTACAGATTGCTTCTGTGTGCTTTATGTGGCAATGCAATGCAATGCCATTTCAGAATTTTCTGATACTTCGGCAGGCGCGTGAATACTGCTGACTATTGGGGCATCGTACGGATAGAGGAAATAGGAACTGCACACGCACACACTTCATGCGATTAGACCGTTATGAGCGAATGGGAAGGAAATACTATGGATGTTAAAGAAAGAGTTTGTAAGGATATGAAGTGTTTCACGGTAAACTTATGTGTAACTTTGTGATTACGGTTAAGCAGTAGGCACGGGTGGTGCTGTAGGGAAGACTACATACGAGAGCGTTATTTAATTACGCAGCTATTTAACAGAGAGTGGAATTCCTGTTTTATGTTTGGGAAGGCCCCGGTTCGAAACTGTGCTGGTGGTTTGTATTGTCTGAAGTTTTTTGGTTTTATTCTTCCAAGAAAATACTGATTTACTGCACGAAAGCTCTCATGACCTCTTCCTCTGCAAATGGATGATGATGATGATGATGATGATGATATTAAACGTTGCCGTCATAATATTTGGTTGGTTATATCAACTACGGTTATTATTTCACGTCGAATCAAGGGAGTACCCAAGGGGGAGTTGCCGGCCTGCAGCCCCCCAAACCTCCAAAACCGAAATTTGAAAAACACAGATTTTGTAGATATTATGATATCAAAAGTTTTATGTGATTTTCCCTTCAGCCAAAATGAGCCACTGAAGTTGGCTGATGACTGGTACATGAGAATTTTGAAAAATAAATTAATGAAATTAAAGAAAAACATCAAGATAGGACACTGTGATTGAGTCATGGTACATGGAGTTATATTCGTATGCTTATAAATGCAGTTGCAAACAGTGGTATGTAGTTTGATGTGTTCCATGTCCGTGCACTATATTATACAAAAAACATTAAACACTAACAAATGCACAAAGAATTTTTTCGTCAATTATAACACACTCCTACATGTTTCAACCCTGCTGGGTCATCTTCGGGGAGAAACTTCCCGTTGTCGTTACACTAAGTTGCACTCACTCAACTGTATAGTGCAACCTAGTGTAACTACAACGGAAAGTTTCTCCCTGAAGATGACCCAGCAGGGTCGAAACATGGAGTGTGTTATAATTGACGAAAAAACTTTGTTCATTTGTTGGTCTTTAATGTTTTTAGTGGTATGTAGTACTTATGACAAGATTTTTATAACAGTTTTTAAAATAAAACATAAATTATATATAGCCTCAGGGACAGCCCCCCCCCCCCTCCAGCAAGGAAAAATTCTGGGTGCGCCCCTGTGGCGAGTGAAGGTGTTTTCACTCATAAAGAAGAAACGAGAACTGTATACAGCAGCGTCAGCCGATCCCAGTGGCCGCGCGGTTTAAGGCCTGCGTCTGCGGCCGCAAGCTAGCTGGGGTGGTGGGGTAGAATCCCGCCGGGGGCATGGATGTTTGTCTCTTGTGAGTGTTTGTGTGGTCAGGTAGAGGTCTTTGCGCCGGACCGATCACTTGTCCAGAGGAGTCCTACCGAGTGTTGTGTGTCTGCGTGTGATCGTGAAGCCTCGATAATGATGAGGCCCTGGCCCACTAGGGACTGTTGCGCCATGGGGGGGGGGGGGATACAGAAGCGTCTGTGTGTCGGTCATATTAAAATTGATCTTGGCGAATTGGATTTTTGTGATATGGCATGGACTGAACTGGCTGAGGGTACGGCGGCGTGCACATGCAGTGGCAAGATTGGGTATAAACGGTGTTGACCCCTTGTATTGTAATATCGGGCAGTTGATTAACCTTTTAAAGCCTAGCGGTAACTTTACATACCACCAGGTTTAACATTAAAAAATTCTACGTGGTGCCCACATTGCGTTTGTGTGTTTTGTACGGATCTCAGAACAAACAGCAACTTTTGCCTTATAACACATTAAGAGACTGGTTTTTATAACCGAAGTGGAGAGTGTTTACAGCGCGGTACGCACTGAGTCCTTATATAAAACAGATACGCTTCGTCTTTACAGGGTTAATTAGGTAGCTAACTAGTTAGCTGTGAGCTCAATGATGCAGTTATCATGGAGGGGCGCGTGCTCGACTCCCGTCACTTGATTACACCTGCTGTGTGCATCTGAGCGCGGCTTCTGTCATGGTTACGTGGTTATTCCAAGAACATCTTTCACGGATCGTCATTTGAAGAGGGGACTAACCGCCAGTTCCGTAATGGTCTGATTGTTGCTTGCTAATCACTCGCATGCTGTAATGAAGAATATGAGGCACTGCGCTACAAGACGGAAGGTCGCGGGTTCGATTCCCGATTGAGTCCTTGGAATTTTTCATTGACTTAATCTTTCCGGCCGCACTATGGCCCTGGAGTCGACCCAGCCTCTAACAGAAATGAGTACCAGGAATATCTCCTGGGGGGTAAAGGCGGCTGGTGCGCAGGGCTGACAACCTGCCACCTTCGTGTGCCGATTGTCTTGAAATTTGGAAGCTTGAACCTCCTAGAACCCTCACGGCCTGTCCGGGCCTGTACGGGGATTGTCCAACCTTTTTTTTTTTACCGATCAGGAAAGTGACACACGTTTTAGGTTATATGTATGGCAGAGGCGATCTTTCGTGAAGGTATCTACGACTGGAGCGCGAAGCTGGTCACTCACCTGCATGTAGTGCCGGGGCCAAAAATATCCGTAGCTTCACACGCGGCATTCTGTATGCTTTGATTCCCTTGTCGTGTCTGCTTGTACCGCGTGTTTGCTTGTTCAGGTTAGAACTCAGACCCTTAACGAAAGAGAACCGAGTTTGGGATCTGTACTGACAGAATGGTACAGAACTGACAGCTTTCCGGTTAGTTTACACCAAAATTTTGCATGCATTCTTTAGTTCTTCCGTCTGAGCTACGTATGCAGCCATTCGTAATATCCTTGATCCCATCTTTTTCCATGGCGCAACAGCCCCACTTGGGCCAAGGCCTCCTCAGTATCGAGGCTTCACTATCACATTCAGACACACACCACATTCGGTAGGACTCCTCTGGACGAGTGATCAGCCCAACGCAGAAACCTCTTCCTTACAACACACAACACTCATGAGAGATAGACATCCATGCCGTCGGCGGGATTCGAACCCGCAGTCCCAGCTAGCGAGTGGTCGCAGACCCACGCCTTAGACCGCGCGGCCGCTGGATCAGACCTTGATCTCATTACCAAGGTAATATTGTACAGTATATAAGGATCATATTTCCTTTTTATGCAGCATCCTCGATTCGCTACTAAACTGGTATTTTAAGGCAAATGCGTCGCTGCCTACTTTGTTCTAAAATGGTCCCAAGATTTTTCTTTAAAGCAAGACACCGTGTATCATATCGTTACAAAACCAGTGGTAAAACCATTGTTTTGTGTAGACTCTGCATTTTAAGGCTAGGGTTTTGGGAATTATGTGATGCAGTGCTGTTAACCTTCGAATCAACTTGATGTCGGCATGACAACAAAATTGAAGTGGGTCATGGTTCTTGTTTAGAACCGCGTTCAGATTAAAATGAAAGGATGTTAGTCAGGCCGGTCAGGATTGGATCCAATGGCCAGCAGGTGCTCCCAATGCCTGACAGATGTCAGCACTAGAACATGTTGCGGAAACCCAGTAAGATGGCCATCTTTATTGTAATTACGGGCTGGTGTTTGGGGAACAACATAATTCAGCGGAAATACCAGTAATTTTCATAATTTTTCGATGGGAAATCTCTTGTGCAACAAAACAACAGTGGAAGTACCCTGTAGATCGTTACTAATATATTTGTAATGCTCTTCTGGCTTATGTTAAAATGTGCAGCGAACTATGTCACTGTTCTGTTTCCAAAAATAAGTAGCAGGATGCATTGCGAGCAAACAATAGAACTGTCCATTAACGTTATGGGTTTTAACTAACGAAATGCCCGAATGGAAACATGCAGACATAACCTGTTAAACCGCTCATCAACGCGTGCAAAACCGCGCATTCGGCCGCAAAGATATTAACCCTTTAAAGCCTAGCGCTAACTTTACGTACGACCAGGTTAACATTAAAAAATTCTACGTGGTGCCCACATTGCGTTTATGTGTTTTGTACGGATCTCAGAACAAACAGCAACTTTTGCCTTATAAAACATTAAGAGACTGGTTTTTATAACCGAAGTGGAGAGTGTTTACAGCGCGGTACGCACTGAGTCCTTATATAAAACTGATCCGCTTCGTCTTTAAAGGGTTAATACGCGCCTGAAGGAATTGAAACGTGTGATTAATCAGGGAGGATGTGGTTGGTGTAACATGCGACAAAAGTGGCGCATTAGGTATTGCGACCCGGCTGCGGGCTGGGCGATTCGGGTTTCGATTTCCTGCAGTGGCAAGAGAGCTCCGTCTTATCCAAAACGTTTCGAACCGTTCTGGGGCCCACCCAGCCTCCTGTTCAGTGGTTAACAGAGGTTCTTTTCCCGGGGGTGAAGCGGCCGGGGTGTGAATTTGACCACTCACATCCATCTAGTGTCAAGGTTAAGAGTGATTAGAGTACTTATTCTTATACAAGTTAAGAGCAGCTGCTTTACATATGAGTTTTTATTACAGTACATTACAATACAGTACAGAGATATTACACACGGAATAAACTTTACATACGGGGCCTGAGGTCTGCACCCCACGAAAGCAGAAGTTATTTGCAAGGCAATGTTTGGAGACAGACTTTTATGTTTTATGCATTAACATATTATATTTTAATATCATACATACAATTTAAACTCTAAGAAGTTCTTGATATTGTACAGTAACTACTGCTGTAAACAGTTAATGCACATATTACTATCCATTGACATACTATACGCTGCGCATGTGTGTGAATAGTGACTCCCTGTCATGGCTACAATGGGTAGCCGAAACATGTAGCAGTAAAAAGAATTTTTGTCCAGTGGTTGGTAGTAAAAAGTCATATATGGAGCTATACCTCTAGCCCGTATATGCATTTCCTCAGTCGCTGAAGCCAAACACCTGTACGGTGTCTTCAAGTAGGCCATAGCTGCTTGTTCCTCCTATATTCCGTATAAAATTAGTCCCGTAGCTCTTTCAACGCCAAGTAACGTTGGCACATGATACAGTTTTGCTTTAGGTAGAGTTTGGAGCAATTCCTGACTGAGATTACTTCTAGTCCGCTTTCTTTATGACGTAAATGCGAGCCTCGTATCTAATTCATAACCATTAATAATTCACTGCTGCTGTGTCGTCGATTATCAGTTTTCTTGCAGGAAAGCAAACAAAATGAATAACGCATGAAATTGTGGTCGTATCCCGTTCTTGTAATATTATAAGGGACGACTAAGATTCCAACAGACGTTCGCGTGGAATACATTGGCTGTGATTGATTTCTTGTACGAACCGAACCAAGATGGGGGCCATCGATTGGCAACCTCTTCAAAATCAAATTTGCCTGAGGAGTCCTACCAGGGCGAGTCTGTCGCGTCTGCGGAATGCACTGATGTAAATGACAGTTTGAAGTGTTTGAAAACTCTGTACTTTACAAATAATTATTTTCTAAATCCCGTCTGATAATGTTGTGTGTTCTTCTAGTACAAATTCCCTCGTTTCACAGTTTTTTCAGTTCGTATTCATTCCTTAGCCTATTAACCTTTTAAAGCCTAGCGGTAACTTTACATACGACCAGGTTTAACATTAAAAAATTCTACGCGGTGCCCACATTGCGTTTATGTGTTTTGTACGGATCTCAGAACAAACAGCAACTTTTGCCTTATAACACATTAAGAGATTGGTTTTTATAACCGAATTGGAGAGTGTTTACAGCGCGGTACGCACTGAGTCCTTATATAAAACAGATACGCTTCGTCTTTGAAGGGTTAATGCTGTTGAGATTTGCTACTGCAGAACCAGTTTCTTTTAATTTTCGCGTCAAATTCACTACACAATTCCTTGAAGGATTATCACGAACATTAACATTTTCTCAGTAATTTCTCTGAACGTTTGTTTTACTTCCACAGTTGGAGAATTGTTTACAGTGAACGCCCTTCGTAGCGTATTGTAGGACACCTTTAAAATATAATATTATATTACTCTCAATAATTAATAATATATGTTTATTAGTAATATATTATTATATTTTAAATGTGGAGGTCTCACGCCTATTGCAGTATTAGCATCTTTTAATGTTCTCAAAAAAATCTGATGACGGCTTAATCTGTCGAAACATGTTGCCCGTTTCATCCTGTCTTATACTATGTTGTATGTCACTGATTTTGAGAAAATCCATCTGCAATTTAAAACACAGCGCGGATATGTCATCTGAAAGTGGTGGTGGTGGTGGTGGTGGTGGTGGTGGTGGTGGTGGTGGTGGTGGTGGTGGCGGCGGTGGTGGCGGCGGCGGCGGTGGCGGTGGTGGTGGTGGTAAACAACGAAATTAGGGGCTAGGTATGAATGCATGAGGAATGTTTTGAAAATATTTGTATTCGAATGGCTTATGTTGTGTTTACATTATGGTGAAAATCGACGTGATTACTAACAGAAAACTGCACCCCTCGTTCGGAGTGCGAGACGGAAGTAGGCAAAACGTTGCATCACAGAGCGCAATGTGCGAGAAGAGAGCCGTGCGCCATCCAGCATCCCCGGCAAGTCTGGACCTGCACCGATCTTGCTGCAGAGCAATACGGGGATAAGTCCGTCCGATTTCTTCGCTGTATCGCGGTGTCCTGTATGTGCACAAATGCAGTTTGTGTACCGCTATACACGAAGCACACCATACATTTTCAGATATGACTTACGTAAATGTCGAATTATTTAAAAACGTGTGAGGTAAAGAAATCACAATTTTAAGGTGATTCATCCCGTTGTATTGTAAGAAGAATGTGCTAATAATCAACCGTCAAACAGAAGTATATGGCCTATATCGTGTATTATATTACATTATTGTATCAGATGTTCAGCCACATGTTTCGGCTTGCGTTGAAGCCGTCGTCAGGCTGAATGTATACAGCAAACGATGGAAGTTTAACAGCTGTAATATTAAGATATATAGAAATAATTTAAAGTCAAGATATCGAGCTTGTTGCATCAGTTCATGTTCTGTAGTGTCGAAATTGTGACCGGAGCAGTACGTAAGTGTTATGTAGGCTTAAGGTAACTGTATATAAAAATAAAATGTATAATAAAAATCGTAGGAAGGGAACTAGGATCCTATTAACCCTTTAAAGACGAAACGTAATCTGCTTTATATAAAGACTGTGCGTACCGCGCAGTAAACACTTTAAACCTCTGTTATAAAAAACGAATGAGTTGCTGATGTTTACGGCAAAAGTTGCAGTTTGTTCCGAGATATGTACAAAATACATAAACGCGATTTGAGCACTATGGAGAATTATTTAATATTGAACCTGGTGGTACGTAAAGTTATTGCTAGGCTTTAAAAGGTTAAGCCCAAAACCGTATGGAGTGTATAATAATGGGTGGTCGGGCCAGTCTAGATCCTATAGCTTGATGTGGCTGGATATATAGAATGAATATCTAGTAAATTCGTAGACGGCATACGACGGTTTGAGTGGGCCCAAGAATATATGGAGTGTTTAAATAATGGCTGATGAGCCTAATGTGGGTGGAAACCCAAGGCGTGAAATTGTCTGTGATAGAAGTATGAATTAAGTATCGTGGCTGTACTGTACTTGTAATCTGCAGGGTGTTAAAAAAGTTTGTTTTTGTAAAATATGTGTAGGTAGAGAGGGTTCCGACAACACGGCACAAAATTCCACGTATGGATTGTTCAGATCACCGAGTTTTGGGATGTAGAATTTTTAGATTACGGACTTCTATGTTGTAGAATTCTCATATTTCGGGCTTATGGGATGTTGAATTTTCAGATCACTGGATTCTGGCTTGCTGAATTTTCAGATTACAGACTTCTGAGACATAATTTGTTAGAGAGGTGGCAGCGATTAGAGGAACATATCGCTTCCATATTCAGGACAGAAGAGGAAATTTTAGTAGTTTCTAAAATATCTTTTGAAGTAATTTGCACTTCTAATAGTGACTAGTTTCCATACGGATGTCTGTGTTCTTGTAACGTGGGGTTTCTAACTTGCTGATAGTTCCTTACCGTTCCTTCTGTATTTTAATCCAGCTTCATTCCGTTTGTCTTTCAGACAGCAAAAGCTTAATTCGTTATTAATGGCACTGTATTATATCTCCCGCTTGACCAGTTCTGCATCACTGTTGCGGTTTTCTTCTTTCATGATTGTACTTCAAAGAATAAAAAAAAATTCCTCTATATAAACCGCATTACAGGGAGAATACTACGTAGAAGCAAACCTTGTGTGAGTTCTGTAGCCATGGACATCAACCAGATTAACCCTTTAAAGATGAAGCGTATCTGTTTTATATAAGGACTCAGTGCGTACCGCGCTGTAAACACTATCCACTTCGGTTATAAAAACCGGTCTCTTAATGTTTTATAAGGCAAAAGTTGCTGTTTGTTCTGAGATCCGTACAAAACACATAAACGCAATGTGAGCACCACGTAGATTTTTTTAATGTTAAACCTGATGGTATGTAAATTTACCGCTAGGCTTTAAAAGGTTAATGAAAGAATGAAAGAGGGTCTTCAAAAATGTGTTTCCTCTGATAAGTCACAAGGTGCCAAATGACATCATAAACCAACTTAAGACTGGAGAAGAATTGGACATAGCGAACATAAGAACAATAATGTAACTATTAAAACAAATTGCTATAGGATATGCGTGTGGCCTTGGAAAGAATTTAAAACTCTTCAGCCGCCCAGCGTACTTCCTTACATACACATCCATTCTGTTCAGACGAAGTTTGGTGGTAATAACCACGTCATTTTATTTGCTATGCCCCGACCACGGAAAGAAGTCCCGTGTAGTGTGAGAGTGCCGACGCTGAAGACTTCCTACTGTCTACCTACTGACCCGTTACCCTCCATTCTCCTCCAGTCTGTGTCAGTCATCCCAAAGCATTTATAACCAGAAAATTTAATGACTCGTATAGCGTCAATCGGAATAGGGCCTATACCATTCATGAACTGTAGTGCGAACATTTGATAAAAATACCATAAAACCGAATTCCGCCGCTGCTGTATCGATATCAACCGAATGGTGGATGGTCCTGTGGACGTTAGAAATGAAAAAAATTAGGTAATATTAACGGGCCTGGAATTTAATTCTGTGTACCGGGAGCAAAGCGGCCGGGGCGTGCAGTTAAACACTCACGCCCATCTGTGCCGAGGTTAAGAAAGAGTGGAGCTATAACTCTACTGACCCTAGACGTCTGCATGACGTGGGCAGGGAAAATTTTGCATTGCCACGTTATATTCCATAACGTCGTGTAATTTGACGCGACATAATTTTATGACTGCGCTTGTGGTCAGCTTAGCAATAATAAGGAAAGCATTTTTCGGAATTATGGTACGAAATTGGTCAACTTTATTAGAACCATAATACGAAACATGTTGTTGGTTGTGGCGCCCTTTTCTGCAGGGAGAAATCAGCATTTTTATGGTGTAATTTCGGTTATTGTTTTCGGAAAAACATCTTTTTTTTTTGTCACGAACACGCAAAAATTTATAGACTGATATTTTTGCGTCATTTTGTACAGTCTAGTGCTTGTCTTTTGGCTATTGTGACTGGACCCACACTTTTTGTCGTAGCTGGTCGTGCATCGAACACTGTCTCGGTTAATTTCACAAACATGCGCCACTCTTACACCTAATCATCGCTTCCTGTCGCGTGCACATCTGTTGGTGTGCGCCTATTCAAGAGAAAATTAGATGCGAGTTACGACAACCGCTCGCATGCTTCCTTCTCTTTTGAGACCATTGAAAGGAACGGTCTGCAGCCGTCTTGACCGGTTGTTTTGGAACCGGTAATGCACGTCGTGTGTGCTTGGGCTGGCTGATCCAGGGATCTTGTAAAGGAATACATTAAAAAAAAAAGAGACAGGCGGTGTTCGTATAACGTAACATCGGGACGCGTTCGCGTAACCATTGTTGCCGTTGAAAAGAACTACTGAATGTGTCTGTAAACTTAGTTATTTATTATGCGAAGCGCATGTGCCGTATTATATTGTCATCTGTGGTCTGTCTGGCTGTACCACATTTTTCCACATTATCTCATAAACGGCACGATTTTCGGAGAAAATTAATTGAAGATCAGATATGTGTTTTGATTTTCTGTACGAATTCTGTCTAAAACATTTCTCATTATAACAGGAATTGAGCGAGGTATTATCATAAATGTACACAGGTCTTCATGTAAAGTAGTTCTCATTCTTGTCATATGTTAATGAAACTTGAATTTTCTCTACAGGTATAGGAGAAATCCTCAGATATCAAATTTAACGAAAATCCGTTCAGTACAGAGTTGTTGGATCCGGACAGACGGACAGACAAGACGAAGCTAACAGTCGCTTTTCGCAATGTTACGGATGCGCTTAAAAAAGAAGAAATAACTTATTAGACTTAAGTCGTGCGGGTGTGACTGCGGAGAATCCAGATACATTGCATGTGATCTATTTTCTAGTGTGGCATAGCTTGGGGGTAGGTTGGAGCATTGTGTCAGCCATAATTTTTTTTTTATGGTGAGGTAATGCGTGTTGCCGACCGCGTCTTATTTTTCCCTCCCTGTCTTACCGACTGATCTGCACTGCCGATTCCACAGTAATTTCACGCATTATAAACCTGTTATTCTTTCCGTTGTATTCTAGCGCACTGCCGACTGCATGTTAGTTACCCTGTGATCAGGCGAGTTGCGCTTGCTGTCTGCATGCTGTCACTGACTTAGCTGTGGTGTTACACAGCACTCTATTGCAACGACACCCACATGTTCCCTGTTACAGCAGGCATCTCTTTAACCCCTAATGTTCCAATGTCGAGTCACTCAACTGCGCTTTGCGCTGTACCAGGTCCAGTGTCGAGCTCTAATCGGCACTTGTTTCCAGTGTTTAGTGTTGGTTTTCCCTAAGCTCTTATTGTCTAGTGGCTAATTTTTAACTTTGAAAATTAGAGGGTTTCTGGAAAATTAATTTGGTGCAGGCTGTTGGAACTCACAAGAGAAATTTCGATTCCAAAGGGTTCCGCTAAAGACTGTTCTGATACGATTCTTCCGTTCTTTGCAGGTAAGCTGCTGTCCTTGTGCACGACGCCCCGTTGCCATGGAAGCCCGTAAGTTCTGGCTTTTGCACTAGATTCACACATATTATGGGTACGCTCAAGGTCAGCCCACAGTCAGTGAATATACCCCTTGTCCGTGTTAAAAGTGTCTATATTAACCCTTTAAAGACGAAACGTATCTGTTTTATATAAGGACTCAGTGCGTACCGCGCTGTAAACACTCTCCACTTCGGTTATAAAAACCAGTCTATTAATGTTTTATAAGGCAAACTTTGCTGTTTGTTCTGAGATCCGTACAAAACACATAAACGCAATGTGGGCACCACGTAGAATTTTTTAATGTTAAACCTGGTGGTATGTAAAGTTACCGCTTGGCTTATTTAAAAGATTAATACCAGCGGTCACGCGTGTGTCGTTGCGGGGCACCCAAGTGGGCGCGTGTATTGTCCGAAAGAGTATTTGACCCATAAGTGATGCGATTTTGGCCAGATCTATATAGGTTACGTTTTTGAACATTTTGAAAGCATAATTAACTGTACTCGAGTGACATAAGACCGTTGTGTGAGTAGCCTACTACAACCCGTAACCTTGAGCCTACCCGTAGTGCGGATTGCAGTTTGACGAATAATTTATAGCCGTTGCAAGGTTGAAGATCGAGTCATGCTTTTGACGGCCCTGTACATCTTCATATTCTGTCTGACATCAGTCTGTGGCAGTTATATCGCTGAAGAGAGAGAACTGTGTCATATATCTTTATTGGGCTTCGTTGTGCTTTGTGTTCATTGCGAGGCGCCATGGAACTGCTGCTTCGAAACAGACGGATACAGTTGCGTTGTGGTTAACCATTTAAAGCCTAGCGGTAACTTTACGTACCGCCAGGTTTAACATTAAAAAATTCTACGTGGTGCCCACATTGCGTTTATGGGTTTTGTACGGATCTCAGAACAAACAGCAACTTTTGCCTTATAAAACATTAAGAGACTGGTTTTTATAACCGAAGTGGAGAGTGTTTACTGCGCGGTACGCATTGAGTCCTTACATAAAACAGAGAGGCTTCGTCTTTAAAGGGTTAAAGACCGCGCCGTAAATACGTGCAGTGGGCACTTGAAATAAAACTCCTGAAGATTCACCGCTCTAGAGAGACGTGATTGGTTAGCTTTGCTCCAATCACTTCATCACTGCGAAAGAGTCACCTATTTTGTACGGTGGCACCTAATATTTGTGGGTCCTCAGTATGGAACTTGATGTCACCCTTCTGGCACCTACAATTTTCAGATGGCTTCTAGATTTTTGGAAGATTTGTGGTCCCTTGTCTTAAGGTATGTAAAGTAGAATTCTTTCGTTACCGCGACCCGGAGGTTTGAGCGAGAACCTCTTCCCCTGATGTCAGTTAGTCTGTAATGTATGCGGAAGGAGGTTACATCAGCAGTCTTTATCAGATTTATTCTGGGGCGTTGAACCAGTCATCCATCAATCACTGTGTGCAGATTAAAACGTTAGAGAGGCAATCGATCTGATTTGCTGACATTACAGTAGCCTATTTTTTTCGTTGAATCAGCGATTATATCGTCTGACATAATGGAGACATTGTGTATAGATGGGGTAACGCGTTTCTTTTCCCTTGCATATTTCTGCGATGGAGACTTCGCAGTTGGCAGTGGTGCAGAGATCGGGACCTCTGAGACCGTATGCTGACCTCATGAGCGATACCCACACTGCTGAAACAGTTCATGCTGCAGAAATAAGAAGCCACGTGACACCCGGCCTATGAATCAAAGAAAGGCATATATTTCTTTCAAAAACGTAACTTAGAAACTTGACGCCGTCACCCCATTTCTACTGTTAGATGTGCTGGTGTGTATAGGCCTACTGTGGGTTGATTTAACCCTTTAAAGACGAAGCGTATCTGTTTTGTATAAGGACTCAGTGCGTCCCGCGCTGTAAACACTCTCCACTTCGGTTATAAAGACTAATCTCTTAATGTTTTATAAGGCAAAAGTTGCTGTTTGTTCTGAGATCCGTACAAAACACATAAACGCAATGTGGGCACCACGTAGAATTTTTTAATGTTAAACCTGGTGGTATGTAAAGTTACCGCTAGGCTTTAAAAGGTTAACGCTATGCAGAGTCTGTGTTGAAGTTACGACTTCAGTGAAGGACAGCGGGACATTTAAGTTTTTTTTTTCTGGCCTCTTTCTGAGTCGGTTTGCATTCAGGGATAATGAACATTTTTAAACACGTGATAGGCTCATTTGGATTGCAGCTGTCCCCCAGGCAAGATTTTTACAATTATAAGACAATACATGACTCCTCTGGAAGTCGCGGATAGACGTCAGTGCTCTGAATAGGATTAAAATTCGCTGCGTAAGCAGTATAGTTACGTGTAACGTATTCATATGCTTTATATGCATGGATAAGTCTTGCCTGTTCTCGAATAGGCTACATGGATATACAATTTGTAAAGTATACTGAACGGCTAGAGTGGTGTATGGCGATCTCGGTGGCTGCGCGGTCTAAGGCGTGGGTCTGCAGCCACCTGCTTCCTGGGATTGCGGGTTCGAATCCCGCCGGGGACATGGATGTCTTTCTGTTGTGAATGTTGTGTGTTGTCACGTAGAGGTCTCTGCGACGGGCCGATCACTCGTCTAGAGGAGAGCTACCGACTGTGGTGTGTCTGAGTGTGATGTCGAAACCTCAATGACGAGGAGGCCTAGGCCCACTATGGCTGTCGAGCCATGAATAGAAAAAAAAGTGGGGTGTATCAAGGGCGCACCCAGGGGGTGGGGGTGCTGCCGGACTGCAGCCCCCCAACCCCCCAAAACTGATATTTAATAAACACAGATTTTGTAGATATTATTATATGAAAACGTTTACGCGATTTCCCCGTCAGCTGAAATTAGCCACTGAAATCGACTGATGACTAGTACATGAGAATTGTGAAAAATAAATTAATAAAATTAAAAAAAGAAGCAAGAAGATAGAACACCCTGACTGAGTCATGGAACATGTAGTTGTATTCGTATTGATATAAATGCAGTTGCAGGCAGTATTATGTTGTTGTTATGACATGATTTTTATAACATAATGTTTTAAATCAAACATAAATTATATATAGCCTGAGGGTCAGCCCCCCCCCCCCAAGGAAAAATTCTGGGTGCGCACCTGTTTTGTATGTAATTTATAAAAGATGGTGAAGTAATTGCCGCGTCAGTACGTAAGATTGCTTGCAATATGAATTATGGACTGAAATCAGATGTAAAAGTAATATTCAGTGTCGTGGAAATCGAAGGGGGGGGGGGTAGCCTGCAGGTGGTCAGGGGTGGCCGATAATATTTAACTGTACTTTCATTCGAAGCAGGCCATATCTATATCGTATTGAACCCTATATAAAGTTTACCCAAGCCGGGACCGCAGAGAGTTCACGCCTCCAGTACACAGTCAACAGCACATTCTCACTCAACTCTAAAGTGCAACCTTAGTGTAACGGCAACAAAAAGTTCTCCCTGAAGATGACCCAGCAGGGTCGAAACATGTAGGAGTGTGTTACAATTGATGATAAAACTCTCTTTATGCATTTTTTGATGATTAGTGTTTTTGTATAATATAGTGCACGGACACGGAACACATTAACCCTTTAAAGACGAAGCGTATCTGTTTTATATAAGGACTCAGTGCGTACCGCGCAGTAAACACTCTTCACTTCGGTTATAAAAGCCAATCTCGTAATGTGTTATAAGGCAAAAGTTGCTGTTTGTTCTGAGATCCGTACAAAACACATAAACGCAATGTAGGCACCACGTAGAATTTTTTAATGTTAAACCTGGTGGTACGTAAAGTTACCGCTAGGCTTTAAAAGGTTAAATTACATTTACCGTTGAGGTATATGTGTCCTTTCGTCTCACACAACTTGTCTAAGCACCTTGCAGACGAAATCCAGACCTGCTGACTTTAATGCAGTGTTATGCATGTAGTGCCCACGTTCGTAGATCAGCCGTTAGAAGTTTCAGCGTGTAGTAGCGGAAAAGTTCGTATGTGATGCTTACACTACTGTAATTTTCTTTCAGGAATGTTCGCTGTTTCTTACAAGACCGTTGGTCGGTTTACACAGAAATTGGCGTAATCCATAGTTACATGAGCAATGATGACAGACGAACAGTATCTGAAACATTAACGTCCCATACGAAGTCACGTGTTGGAACAAATAGATTAAATACAATTTTTCTGCCTTACATGCTGTGTTAAAAAGTAAACATTTGTTTTTCTGAATGAGAATAAGGTAGGCTGTTGACCCTTTTCCCTAGTGGTAATAGCGCAGAGCGGGTGTGGTTTTTGCTGTGTGGCATATGTTCACTTCACCCTCATTATTACTGTTGCCCTGCGCACTGGACGATGATTGTTATTGGCTTAAAATCTATGGACATAATCGGTAACCCTGATTTTAGGTTTCCGCCGCGATTTTGATGAGATCTGCACCGTTCTGCGATATTACGCGGGTCTTGACCTCCTTGAAGATGGGACCGATACCTTGTCCCGAAACGTCGGTAAACAGTTACCACACGACGCCGGCTAATATCCCAGAAGATCACAGATCTCGTTACCGTTGTTATTTTGAATTATAAACCAAACAATAAAACCATCCTGTACAGCCGTATTCGGATGCTTTTATTATCGGTTAATTTTTGATCGACTGTACGGTATCACAAACCAACAACATGCACAGTTTATTATACACTGAAATGTTCGAATTACACTCCTATATGTTTCGAGCCATTGATCGGGTCATCCTCAGAGAGAGTCACAATCTCACAAACCACAGAGACACCCCAGTTGTATCGACGTTTTACCAGCTCAATTGATGTACTTTATACAACTGAATCCAGATTTTGGATTCATATTTTTGGATTGTGTCTCTGTGTACTGTCCGCGGTCTGGCCAGACCGCGGACAGTACACGATATCTCTCAAACGGAGGATGAAACCCTAGGGCACATTCACACTTAACTGTATAAACGCAACTACAGTGTATCCAGAATATTCTCCCTGAAGATGGCCCAGCAGGGTCGAAACATGTAGGAGACTTTCACTAATAAAGATTATATATATTTTAGTGCATCAGTTGGTGTTTATTATTTCGTATGATACAGTGCGCGGACATGGAACACATTAACACGAAGTGTTTTGATTGACTGTTTAACCCTTTAAAGACGAAGCGCATCTGTTTTATGTAAGGACTCAGTGCGTACCGCGCTGTAAACACTCTCCACTTCGGTTATAAAAACCAGTCTCTTAATGTTTTATAAGGCAAAAGTTGCTGTTTGTTCTGAGATCCGTACAAAACACATAAACGCAATGTGGGCACCACGTAGAATTTTTTAATGTTAAACCTGGTCATATGTAAAGTTACCGCTAGACTTTAAAAGGTTAATTGAGTTGTTACAGGTCTGTAGATCAATTTTCGATTACGTAATTTACCTTATGGTAAAAGAGCATTCCTGTTTCCTGTGAGTAGGTCCTTGGCTCCTGTCTGGATACGAAGGCGTGCTATTTTGGCCAGTGGTTATCATGGTTTTACTTATTTTTTCCAAGCATATGTGTGATACAGGCTACTTCTTCGTGCCGCATCTTTTGTCACTCGTCATTCTTAACCATCCTGTACGTTTTCGTTTGGGCCTATGGCCTGTGGCATACAGGTCAGCAAACGTCGGCCCACGGACATGCTGTCGGCCGATACTGGCAGCGCAACCTAGTGGAATAGTCAGTTGGCAACAAAACGTAACCCGTTTTCCGTATACAGTTCGTTATCATTTATAAATGTTATTTAATTAGTTGTGAGGTTAACATAATATTAACCTTTTAAAGCCTAGCGGTAACTTTACGTACCACCAGGTTCAACATTCAACAATCCTCCGTAGTGTTCAAATCGCGTTTATGTATTCTGTACATATCTCGGAACAAACTGCAACTTTTGCCGTAAACATCAGCAACTGATTTGTTTTTTATAACCGAGGTTGAAAGTGTTTACTGCGCGGTCCGCACAGTCTTTATATAAAGCAGATAACGTTTCGTCTTTAAAGGGTTAAAGACCTTCTCATGTCAAAGTCAAGTACTGCGCTATATTGCAAATTATTACGGGTAAAAGACGTATTGCACAGGATATAAGTGTGTATAAATTATTTATAAAACACTGATGAATAAAATATTGAACTGCCCTTGACCGCGCTACACACACAAGTACAGGACGAGATCTTATAGGTCACGTACGCTTGTATACATAGCCGCCCAAACTCCAAAATATCATGATATTTTAATTTCAGTATTTTAGTCTTCGATTTTTTATAAATAATTTGTATACATAATTATATCCTGTACATTATGCCATTTTATCTGTAATAATTTGAGGTCTAGGGTAGTGTACTTGACTTTGACATGAGAAGGTCTTTAAAAACGAAACCATATTGTAACTGGATGTAACAGAGCTGGTGGCCTTTGATACCCCCTGAAGATGGTAATTTATTGCTGAAACATATGTAGGGGTGAAAGACAAAACATATATATATCATTAGTGTGTATTTGTTGGTTTGTTCTGGACATATAATAATATGCACGGTGCACAAAATGTAAAATTAATTGAGAATTATTTCGTGTTAAGGTCTCCGTTAACTTTGATCGTTTGTTGTGAAACTTAACCAGCTCACAGTACAACTACGAAGTTGTGTGAAATTACCATAAGGGACTGTCTGTAAGGCTTACTGGAATATTGGTTTTGTCATAAGTCATCTTTTTATTTCAGTGACTAGGTCCAGGTTTAGCGAAAGTGGCTGGACCGGTAATATTCGATGAGCTGTTGTTTCCCCGACGGAGATGCACGTTTCTGATTTCTGCAAGAACAGGCTGTTTGTGCTTTTGTTTAGACCCTGCGGGTGTAGCGGCAGGTTTTCCCATTGACTCTACTTACACTCAGTAACCTGCATTCTTGCAGATTACAGAATTGTGCAAGAACCACTGCAACATGCACCGCGTCACTATGCACTTTGGTGTCAGGTACATGGAATACAAACGGTTGCACCTGTAATGCCAGTGGGTCTACATCGTGACGTGCGTATGTGGGCTGTCGGCCCATGCATCGTCACGTGGACTGTGCGTCAGTGCTGTTTACATCTATTGTGGCTGCCCAGCATTGTTAACCCTTTAAAGACGAAGCATATCTGTTTTATATAAGGAATCAGTGCGTACCGCGCTGTAAACACTCTCCACTTCGGTTATAAAAACCAGTCTCTTAATGTTTTATAAGGCAAAAGTTGCTGTTTGTTCTGAGATCCGTACAAAACACGTAAACGCAATGTGGGCACCACGTAGAATTTTTAATCTTAAATCTGGTGGTAAGTAAAGTTACCGCTAGGCTTTAAAAGGTTAAACGACGGAATACGGGTAGAAGTTCTTGGATACACCGTGAGAACTTTTTTATGGTCCTGATTGGTACGAAAGTAATGCAATTGAATCTTTACAGAATTATACTGTTGACGGATCATTTTTTTTGACTCTCTCAAGTAGTGACGGAACTGCCTAACAAAACTAATTTCTTCAGATATAAATAGGATTCAGAACGATGTAAATTATTTTACACTTAAAGAGAAAGACAAATGGATGTTCAACTTACAGCTTTCCCCTCATGCGATACAGTACGAAAGTTGTAGAAATTCTTGCTTGCAAAACTTTTTGCACAAAACACCATCCGAATGTGGTCCAGGATAGCGTAGTCAGTATAGCGAGTCGCTACGGGCTGGGTGGTGCGGAGATCGAATTCCGGTGGGGTTGAAATTTTCCGCACCCGTCCAGACCGGTCCTGGGACCCACCCAGCCTCCTATACAATAGGTACCGGATCTCTTTCCCGGGGGTAAAGCGGCCGGGGTGTGACGTTGACCACCCACCCCCATTTAGTGCCGAAATTATAGAAGGAGTGGAGCTACACCTCTATTCCCCGTCTTGGCCTTCATGAGGTGTTGAAGGGTGAACTTTAACTGTACGCCATCTAGGATTTACCTTGAATTCGAATTGACTCTAGGCTTGTAATTTTAACCCTTCAAAGGCGAAGCGTATCTGTTTTGTATAAGGATTCAGTGCGTACCGCGCTGTAAACACTCTCCACTTCGGTTATAAAAACCAATCTCTTAATGTTTTATAAGGCAAAAGTTGCTGTTTGTTCTGAGATCCGTACAAAACACATAAACGCAATGTGGGCACCACGTAGAATTTTTTAATGTTAAACCTGGTCGTATGTAAAGTTACCGCTATGCTTTAAAAGGTTAATGAACGTTTAATTCTTTTACTTAGGCGGTCATGTTAGAATCAGACATCCCAGTCGGATGCTGAGCTTCTTCTGCTCACGATGCTTGTTCCGCTGTCAATGTTTGTTTGGGGCTTTTTACTTGTTTCTTGTGTCGACACTGAAAATTCATTTGAAATTCCATCCTTGGAGACCAAAGTGTCCTCGGGCACGCGTTTGAACGTCTCTGGATAGATTGAAATTTGGGAGGGGACTGTGTTCGAATCGTTGCTGCGTCACTGCGTAGCAATCTATGCTAATAACTTGATAGCAGTTCTGACGTCTGTAGGTCTTACTTATCTTGTAGCCTTGAGGAAGGCTTTCTCCTGACGGAGACACTTGTTATTTGCTTATTCATATCTTCAGCGTGTTTTCACATATGGCGTATGGGGATGTAATATACTCTAGTCGCCCTACCCGAGTAGGAAATATATGAGAGTCGATGAGTGAACGCAGTATTTGCTGTTACACGTGTCCACACCTTTCGTTGACGCAAAGTGCCAAATTTGATGCAAAGGTATCAGCCTTATTGCAGGTTTCTTTTGTGGATAATGTAGGATAGATAACCTGATTGTTTCCTCAAAACATTACACACATTTGGTTTAATCACCAGCTTTCGAACCTGCGTCAAGAATAAATTAAAGTTTTGCAGATAGGAAAGTGCCGATTTCACATTGGTAGAAAACGCATGAACATTTCTTAACGTCATATTTCACCAGGCCGACACGCGCGTCGAACCTAGCACTGGGTGACGGCTGCTTTTCAGTCCAATGATAATGGCGACGACGACGACGGCGGCGACTGAGACGCACCGAACAGGCAGTACAGTCCAGTATACAGACGCCACGCGGACAACAGCTACCTTGTATGTTCCCTCTAAGCTGCGCGGCCGCGCAGTAACTGAGCTGCTTCCGCGCACACTGAATTGTTGCCGCGCAGCTGGAATTTTACAGTTTCCATTTGTAAACATTCTTATTATGCATATTACAAAAAACTTTTAATCTGCCGCGTAGTCGTCAGGCCGTGTACAAATTTTCTGCTAACAGCAGTAGCAGATCCAAGCAGCTGTAAAAAAATTACAGGGCACGTTGGCTACCTTGTAAGTACAGTACACAAAACCAGACAGAAAAACGTGAAGGTGACCTACTCAGGTCAAAATATGTTTTAAGGACCATGTGGTATTATTGTTGTAATTATTATATTTATGTAATTAAGACATTTATATAATAATTACAAGAATAATAAAACGTTGTGTAAGATAACCCATACTTCTATTCAAGTACTTCATTATTAAACTAAATTAAATCAACACTAATAAATCACCAACACAATGCACTATATTATGATAAAGTCATTTACTATTTATTTATATTACCCCGACATGTTTCGGTGTTTATCAACACCATCTTCAGGGGGATGTCCGTGTACTTTTAAGACCCTCGTCACTTTGGATAGATGTCTGTAGATAATATTAAATAATAAAATTGTTAAAATCGTATCTCACATACATAACACTTCAACAAGTTTTCGGTTAAGAGAAAAGATAATAGTAAAATGATAAAATGATAATACATTGGCACTGCTAGGGTTCGATGACTGTTCCACGATTCACTGTTCACGTTTTTCAGTACACTGTTATGTAATTAGGCCGTTGTGCAGCCGTCTATTATGCGTCTCAAGCTATGTAAATTCATACAGGCGGTGGGTGTATTGGTGTAAAGGTCTGAAAAGGAGAATAATAATATATAGAACATTGATATCAATAATTTTGAAGGTGAAAATGGAAATGAAGATAGATAATCGTTTGCTGTACACGGACATCCCCCTGAAGATGGTGTTGATAAACACCGAAACATTTATTATTGATTTATTAGTGTTATGTGAAAATGCACGGTGAACACAAAGTGAAAATAAATTAAATTGAATTAAATTTTTGTTTATTAACATACTGAGCCAGCAGGTAAATGGTCAGTAACAGATACATCACAATATAGAAACACAAATAATAAAGGGAAAAGGAAACACAAATCACAAATTCACAAGATAAAACACAACACAAATAACATGAAAACATAAATCAAGTGCTGTCTCAACAGCCCCGTATCATAGACATAGATCAGTAACTGTGAAAGTGTATTAAATGAAGACAAATGGAGTCCAGTTCTTCGGTCATGATCACTGGCAGGGCATTGGGGTTAGAAGGAAGTACTGTGTAGGTCGACTGAGATTAACCCAGCGGACCGCAAATCGACGTGCGTAATCTGGTGAAGACTCACACTTATCGACATTGTATATGAAAATGCAGAGTGTGCCACACAGAGGAGAAGCAGTGTGCCACACAGAGGACAAGCAGTGTGCCACACAGAGGAGAAGCAGTGTGCCACACAGAGGAGAAGCAGTGTGTCCACTGTGAAGACCAGTCGGTTAACATTTTAAAGCCTAGCGGTAACTTTACATACGGCCAGGTTTAACATTAAAAAATTCTACGTGGTGCCCACATTGCGTTTATGTGTTTTGTACGAATCTCAGAACAAACAGCAACTTTTGCCTTATAAAACATTAAGAGACTGGTTTTTATAACCGAAGTGGAGAATGTTTACAGCGCAGTACGCACTGAGTCCTTATATAAAACAGATACGTACCGTCTTTAAAGGGTTAATATTGTCTAAAAAAAATAATAGCTGTTTATTTTGTCGTGCGGAAAACGTGTACGCACTTCGTAGGCAAAATGCGGAGTTTTTCAGTGTTTCAGCGGGTTGTACATGTATTTTCCTGCTGAAAAGAAAATTACCAGGACGTCAGTCACATGTTTCGGTTACATGAAGGCGGCGTAGTGAGGTGTGTAGTATCATTTGATCATCAGTTTATTCCTCGTCCAACAGCACAGCCACCATGACATGACGACCTTGAATATACCCAAAATTTTCAGATGTGGCCCAGCGCGCGGACAGGTAACCTGCAGGCGCCCTGTCCCTGGCCGCGCGTGTGTTGAACCGAGGGTCTGCCCGCCCAATCAACTCTCCCTACAAGGCGATCCTACCGGATGCTGGCGCTACAGACGAGAAAAAGAGAGAAACAGAGACAGATTATCCTACATTACGTCATCGTCTTACTGTCCGTCCCGAATACATCGAATAGTGTGTGCCGGTTAATTCATCACTACCGGTTATTTGCCTCATCGATTAGGTTGTTTGATAAAACCATACATTTTAAAATGTACTTTGCATAAAATGTGTAAAATTAACTCATAATGGGGTTGTTATTTCTACCATTCGGCATGTTTTGTATATTTCGTACCGGATTTCTGTGAAATTTGGTATTGTTGGGGTTTGCAAATAGTTGTTGAACGACTGTAATTTTAGTTTATATCAGTCAAGCATAACCATTTTGCATAACGCTGAATCTTGTACAAAATTGGTTCAAACTCGTTTTCGGTATGGAATATGTTTTAACGAAGCAGTCTTTAACCTTTTAAAGCCTAGCGGTAACTTTACGTACGACCAGGTTTAACATTAAAAAATTCTACGTGGTGCCCACATTGCGTTTATGTGTTTTGTACGGATCTCAGAACAAACAGCAACTTTTGCCTTATAAAACATTAAGAGACTGGTTTTTATAACCGAAGTGGAGAGTGTTTACAGCGCGGTACGCACTGAGTCCTTATATAAAACAGATACGCTTCGTCTTTAAAGGGTTAACGAGGTAGATGGCTGTGACTTATGTCTGCAGTGCGATGAGCTTTGAAACGATAGATTTGTGTCTACAGGAAAAAAAAAAGAGAGACAGCGAGAGAAAGGGGGGGGGGGGGGGGGGGCGGAAAACTGAAGTGCCCCAAGTCACAGCTAATTCGTTCGGAACGTACATGCATTCTGCACTGCAGTATGCCGATACTCTGTCGCTTCTCTTTCATGCCTGTTGCGATGAGTACTGCTAACTTCGAAACGTGTTGTACAGGTCTAATGTTGTTGAAGACACCCATCGTATGTGCACGCGGCATGTTTGTTGTTTTCGAGGTAATAAATAGGTGGCGTCATTGTTGACTGATTGCGCAGTGCACAGTTGCTAAACTAAAAGAACATGTCAGTCGCATCGCTGTGTGAAGTGTAGGTTAATACTGCTGCGTGTTTAACCTTTTAAAGCCTAGCGGTAACTTTACGTACCACCAGGTTTAACATTAAAAAATTCTACGTGGTGCCCACATTGCGTTTATGTGTTTTGTACGGATCTCAGAACAAACAGCAACTTTTGCCTTATAAAACATTAAGAGATTGGTTTTTATAACCGAAGTGGAGAGTGTTTACAGCGCGGTACGCACTGAGTCCTTATATAAAACAGACAAGCTTCGTCTTTAAAGGGTTAATTATTCATAGTCGGAGTTACCACGTTCAAATAAACGCAATTAATTGGTGCCTTTTAAAGTCCTTGTGACGTTGCGGTTAGAAGACGAAGGCCGAGTTTGGAGTGTAAGTACATGTTACGGTAAAATCTGCGACATCCGGTATTGGATTGTCCGGAAATCTTTATTAACCGGCAAATTGACCAAGAGTCCCATTACGTTTAAAGATACAATTAAATGTTGTTTTTTTTTACATTTTGTGTGCACCTTGTTACATAAGTAATGGTGAAAAGGACTAGAAAGTGCAGCATGGAAAACAGGGCAGGATATCAAGTGACAAATTAAATGGTTAGGCATGTCTATGAGGTTGCTAGGTACACTAAGATACATAATAAGTATTATGTTCTGATATCCGGAAAATTGCGATATCCGGCAAACCCTTGGTCCCGGAAGTGCCGGATATCACAGATTTTACTTATGCGGCTTCTGTAAAGATGGTGACATGGGTAAAGGTAAAGATCGCCCTAGAACAGGTCATGAAGACCCAGAGAGAGAAAGTAGAGGTGTAGCTCTGCTCTTTCTTTAACCTCGGTGCTATATGGGGCGGGTGGTTAACACCACTTCCCGGCCGCTTTACCCCCGGGAAAGGGACCCAGTACCCGTGGTACAGGAGGCTGGGTGCGACACTAGGCCGGTGTGGACGGCCAGGGAACGTCTCACCCCCCACCGGAGTTCGAACCCTGGACCGTCCAACCCGTAGCGAGTCGCTATACCGACTGAGCTATTCCGTCCGCCGGTAACGTGTGACTACGTCATACTTACAATAGTTTCTTAGCTATTCAGAAATGTTGATTTTTAGGTATATTTAATACTGCACATCTTCCGTGCAGTTGTTCATTATTTTTATACAGATTTTATTAATCACAGTTTTTTTCTCTCTCTAACATGTTTCGGCTGCAATCATTGAGCCATCATCAGGGAGCACAATTTTTCAGACTACAAGCAGCATATGACAAGTCGGTGAATTCAGCGATTTGTCATATGCTGCTTGTTGTCTGAAAAATTGTGCTCCCTGATGATGGCTGAATGATTGCAGCCGAAGCACGTTGGAGAGAGAAAAATAATTGTGCAGTAGTTGGTGATTAATAAATCTGATTTTTAGGCTTTCTTTACGAAGTATAAAACGAACGTCTTATGAGCAGACCAGGTCCGTTCGTCTGTCCGTCTGTGACGTAGCATCATCGAATAACCCCTTTATCGTATTTTCATGAAATTCGATATGAGTTCTTTACGAAACGTCGACAAAGCGTGAGTTTCGTGAAAATTACTCAGTGACAGTCATACTGTACTTAGGGGCGTAAGTGAAACGACAATTACTTTCCCATTTTGTTAATCGGTTTGGGTCATATTCGGTATAAGAGATCTTGACATCGCTTGTAAGGAGGTTCGCCGTGTGTCCCAAAGCAATAAAGTAATTCTGTGAGAACAATCAAGATTGCTAAATCGTATTTAAATTGCAAGATGAAGTGGACGTTTGACTGTTAGTACCATAATTGAGGGAAGTGTAGATGAAAATTGTAACAATAGACGACGACTTCCTTGTACTAGGTAGTAACAATACTGATTAACCCTTTAAAGACGAAGCGTATCTGTTTTATATAAGGACTCAGTCCGTACCGCGCTGTAAACACTCTCCACTTCGGTTATAAAAACCAGTCTCTTAATGTTTTATAAGGCAAAAGTTGCTGTTTGTTCTGAGACCCCTACAAAACACATAAACGCAATGTGGGCACAACGTAGAATTTTTTAATGTTAAACCTGGTGGTACGTAAAGTTACCGCTAGGCTTTAAAAGGTTAAGCTTTGGTCACTTGTAAGGGTGTTGTCTCATAGTTCCGTACGTTATGTGGGCCAACAGTTAACATTATGAAACTGACTGCTTTGATCATTCTTGACGCCTGTAACGAGGAAACAGTCCATGTAACGTAGCTTGTAGCTTTTATTTTTTCGTGTGAGACCGCTTCCGGTATTGCGAAGAAAGACAATGAATTGAGCATGTGTAGATAACGACGATGACGGAGCTTGTGACCTACTTGAAATTTAAATTCTCGTAGGGAAATCACAGTAAAGTTACCCCGTGACGAGTGCGTTGATGACGGACGAACGGGCTTAGAGGCCTGCTGATATGACACCACGAGGCTAGTAACGTTTCTGACTATTCTGGTATTCACTTCCAGCTTGGTGAATCTTTCTGAGCCGTGGAACTGTGTAGATATCGATTGCGCTGGGGAATTAGGTTGTTGAGCAATCGGTGATCTGGCCGGAACTGCTACGGAATCGGAAATTCCTATCCGAAGAAAGCTCGGATCCGAACGTTGCGTGCAGTGATTGGCACTCCAGTTTCTATTCAGATACTTCTCTGTTTCTGAATCTCTTCTGGGAACTGTGTGTCGTGATTTGGCAGAGTTCCACAGTGAATGACGGCTTAGTGTCATTTTATATGTTGACTCATCATTCGTAATTGTCCATTTATATTTCATTCAACGCTATATGGAATAATGAGTAGATACATCGTCGTAAAATAATCGTATAATCACTATTAGACGCGTTCGCAAAATACGACTATTAGCTTCATCATGTGTCTGTCTGCCCGTCTCTCCGTCCGTCCGTATGGAGCAACTGGGCTCGCACTGGATGAATTTTCACGAAATTTGATATTTTAGTATTTGTGGAGAAATTAATTGACGTTATTTTTCGATTGCGGTTTTTATTAGCATGTTTCGACGACATACCGGCAAGGACGAGACGGAGCGTGTTTAAGACATGTCTTTTATCGTGATGCGACTTCACGGAGTTTCATCCTCACATCGTGTGCCTGGCTACTCTCCGCGGAATGAGCGCGCGGAGCGCAACTTCGGAACAAATCCGGTAGCGGAGAGTTCCGTACTTTCGCCAGTGAGCAAGACGGTGACGCGACACTGGCCTCCTTTATTAGCCGCTTCCGTCATCTCATCGTATTTCAGGCGATGAATCCATTCGTTGTGGTGTAACGCACGGCTTTACGTTTACAGCCTGTGTGTTACATCATTCACTCACCTTGTTCTAGGGCCGAGGTTAAGAATGATTGGAGCTATACCTCTACTCCACCATACATGTCATCCTGGCTTGAACAAGTACATTTTTACCTTTGCCTTTTACATCATTCTGTATTTGGTACGAAGAGACCGAGGTGTATTTTACGGATATGAATACGAAGAAGAATTTCTCCGCCATCTAGTTCCCTGGGTCGACTCCGCCTTTACCAGGGCAGAAAGGCGGCCGGTGCGTAGGGCTGACATCCTTACCACCTTCATATGCCGATTGTCTTGAAATTCTGGGTACTTCAAACTCCTGGTACCCTCAGGGCCTGTCCAGGCCTGTACAGGGATTGCTTTGGCTTTTCATTTTTTTCCCTAGTTTCCTAGATCAGCAGCAGTATCTTCAGCTACGTCCAAGGTTTAGGTTTTCTTTGTACATGTGTTTATTTTTACAACACCGGCTGTGATGCACCGTACCGTCGAATGAACTGTGGTAGGATAATGGTAAAGGATGAATCAAGACGGCTGGGCTCGCTGCATGTGTGAAGGTTACCCGGAGGGACCAAAAAGTCTGCTGCTAACGTTACAATTGAATTGGTTGCCTCCTCACTGCGAACGAGGCGTCACAATTTTCGGTCCTTGGCCGTATTTATCTTCATCATTCCGCCTCTTTACTCTGACGTTCACAGGCATAATCTGTTTTTTTTTAAATATGTTTTTCTTGTTTCATTCTGGCAGCTGGCTCGTTGCTGTTCAGTGTCTGAATACTGAATCGGCAAAGCTGCTCTGAACCTGGTCTTTGCTTATCGGACTAAGCAGATTACGGATTATTCGTATAGCCTGAAGACTGGGCCTTAGCCTGTCCCCAAAACGTAGTGTTTTGTTTATTAATCATTTGTATTGCCTTTATTAACTGCCAAACACCAGACGATGGATAAAGTCCGTCAAGCTAATAATCTTAAATCAGTCTTTAGTCAACAGCCCGTTACATGTAACTGGGTTTATCTGCATATCCCCTGGTCGGTGTCCGCTGTTGGTTCTGGAAGTCACACCTCGATATCGGTTTGAAGCGCCAGTTTTCCGAACAACTGTCACCCTGTTGCTGGTATTCCAACCATCCTCCGTCATTTCGCGTCACTTCCGCTTCTGATGACACGGGTTAAGAATGAATAATAAGAATAAAGTGTTTTCCCAAACGTACGGAAGTGGCTAAGTATATATAGTTATATACGAGACGGGGTGAATAAAAAACGATGGTAAATTTGGAAGGTACAATCCTCTAACACCTTTTAAATGTCCTACTCGGGAATGTTCGGGTACTGTCGTCGCTCTTCGGTTATGCAATGGTGGGAGTAGTTCTCAGTGCGGCTTTAGTGAAAGCCACGGCAGATGCTCGTTGGGAGCAGTGGCGAGAGGTGGCTACGGCATGCGTTGTTCTTCCACCTGACAAGTCTCAAGTGATATCATGTCTGGACCATGTCGGCATCGTACCTGGGACCACCAGTTAGACTTCTACGTCCGAAAGTGTTTGTTTTGGATAAAGAGGAAGTGTTGAAAGTGCATTTGTGCAGTGCGGGGCCTTCAAAAGGCTCCATATTTTACTTTTTCTAGAATGTGCCCCTTAGCTAAACTTTTCCAGTGATTCCTAAGAACTGTTTGAATGAACGCGACAACAGTGAACCCAAAGAAGTGGTATATATTTTTATAACATAAGTGCTTGTATATATTGTTTATAAAAATAGTGTGATGGACCAACGTTTGGAGGGGGAATTTTGGGCCCCCGTATTTTCGGAAACCTGGGGCTCTCCTTGTGGGCTTGTGGTGGCAACTTTGGTCGCGAGGACAGTTCGATGTCTGTGTGTCACACTTGCATCGCCTTTCTACAGGTTCCTAGCCAGATACTCAGGTGAGAGAGATAGACTTTCAGGGTGGTCTCAACCCACGATACTTTTAATGAATGTTCTGGGCCAGTTATGTCTACCTTTTTTTTTTTGGGTTGTGGATTTCGCATATTTCATTATTCTGTTCAGTAGCTGTGGGAACCGTTGCGTAATATTGTGGCGTTTATCGATAATTCTGTTACGCGTGACGAAATGCCTCCTTGTTACTGAGAACGGAGAATGGCAGTATAACTGTATCAGTTTTGCAGGTGAGAGAAGCTGCGAAATGAGTGTTTGCTCCGTTAATTTCGGTACGTAGATCCGTGTCGAGCGTTACCTTGTGCAAACTTTCATAATACCGTGGAATGAAAGCTGCAAGTATCGTCTTCTGAGCGTGACATCAGAATTTCGCGTGATTGCGAATCTTGCCTCTGTATTGAGACTGGCACGATGTGATGGTGCAATAAAGGTGAAGATGTGATTTGTTTTCTTGACCTGGGCAACAGTATCACACACAACGGAGATCAGGCGTCCGCTGATTAAAAGACTGAAGGATGATTCAGTTAGCGCATTATTATTATTATTATTATTATTATTATTATTATTATTATTATTACAACTAGGATCCGTGATATCGTAGTCGGTATAGCGACTAGGCTACAGGCTGGACGATCTGGGGTTCGAATTCCGGCAAAAGTAAAGAGATTTATCACTTCTCCGAAACGTCCACACCGGCTCCGGGGTGCACCCGACCTCATATTTAACGAGTACCGAAGGCCGAGGCGTGAGGCTGACTACTCACCTCCATCTAATGGCTAGATTACGAATACGTGGAGCTATACCTTCACTTCGCGTATATGCCTTAATGGTGTATACAGTAAACGTTACTTTAACATTTATTATTACCACTGTTACCACTGCCGACATTGCAGTATTGTATTGTACCATCGCCTTCACGTCACAGCCGCTTTCGGATTACTTTAGGCTTCAGATCGTAAACCCAGGTTGTGACGTAAAGCATGTCTAAAGTCTACTGTAGTTAATTCATGGTCGTTAAGCACTCTTCTAAGTGTGCTGTTAGATTATGAGTGTTTAACCGTGGACTTCAAAGCATGAACAGTAATAAGGACGTCAGGGCCGCATGCTCACCGCGCATGTATTTCAGACAAGATAAAATAATCCATTCCTTAACGTATACAAAAGCTAAGTCGCTGTCATTTACGCTGTTAATTAAAAGTTTGTTGCCTGTGTTATTTTATTTCTAAATTGTGGAAGGTGAAGTCGTCTATTTTCTTGTCTCACGTAGTTAAAGAGGGATGGCTTGACTTGGCAGCGTGACCCACTCCAAATTTGACCGTGACTCTGAACTGTACAAGTGCTGAAGGCTGTGGAAGTCAGTGGCTCTCGCACTTCGTCCTCGATTTGCTGTCAATTTTAACCTTTTAAAGCCTAGCGGTAACTTTACGTACCACCAGGTTTAACATTAAAAAATTCTACGTGGTGCCCACATTGCGTTTATGTGTTTTGTACGGATCTCAGAACAAACAGCAACTTTTGCCTTATAAAACATTAAGAGATTGGTTTTTATAACCGAAGTGGAGAGTGTTTACAGCGCGGTACGCACTGAGTCCTTGTATAAAACAGATACGCTTTTTCTTTAAAAAATCAAAGTAGCTAAGTCGTGGTATTTTTGGATCCGTCACATCTTACTCTTGAATGTGAGTGATAACTACTGTTTGTATGTAAGGGATATCTTCACATTAACTGGCAGATCAAGGTTTTTACAGTTGTGTGCTAAGTTCATGTAATGAAGAGGTTATATATGGTTGTACAGCTAATTCATCCCCACTGAAATGCTGTGGAATTTGTTACGGAGGTTATGCGCTAGTAGATATAGGTCTCATCGAGTGCAGTTTACATTGGTCAGCTGTAACATGTTCCTTAACCTTCTAAAACCTATTGGAATACTTGACGCACCGACATGTTTAACATTCAACAATTGTACATTCTGCCCACACTGTATTTATGTGTTTTATATTTATCTCAGATCAAACAACGACTTTTGCCATATATAATATAAACTAATTCGTTTTTATAACCGAGATGAAAAGTGTTTACTGGGCGGTACGAGCTGGGTCTTTAAATAAAAAGGTGTATGCTTTGTCTTTAAAGGGTTATATTAAGCACAGGGTCGAACATGACAAGTTTCCGAAGAGCTGCTTCTGCAAGATGTATGATCATACCGTATTGTGAAATACGGAGCTTCTTACATAGTTCTGTCTGCGTGTAATATGTCTCCGAATAGACAGGATTGTCTGTAAAATTTATGGCTCCTTACGTTGCAAGCCTTGTTCAGAATTTTAATACACCGTTTTACACTCGTTCTAGTTTTATGACGTCAGTAATGCCTTCTGTGCTGAGTCGTCTTGTTGATGTGAAGAGCCTGTTAATTAGCATTATGTTGCCACTCGTATGACGAGGAAGCGTTTTTTTTCCCGTTCGTGATCTGGCTGTTATTGGGGTGTCACACAACAGCGCTGGTGCAACTCCGTGAGCTGTGTACGCATATCAGAAGTCACTGTGTAACTCAAGGGCGCACCCAAGTGGGGGCTGCCGGGCATCAGCCCCCATCCCCCCAAACTTCCAAAACTGAAATTTAAAAGACACGGGTTTTGTAGATATTGTGATATCAAAAGTTTTACGTGATCTCCCTTTCAGCCGAAATCAGCCACTGAAATCGGCTGATGACTAGTGCATTAGAATTTTGAAAATTAAATTAACAAAATTAAAAAATAAACAAGATATGACACTGTGATTGAGTCATGGAATATGTAGTTATGTTCGTGTGTATATAAATGCAGTTGCAGACAGTGTTATGTTGTACTTACGACATGATTTTATAAACATTTTTGAAATGAAGCATAAATTATATGTAGCCTCAGGGTCAGCCCCCCTCTCCCCCTCCCCCCCAAAGGAAAAATTCTGGGTGCGCACCTCGTGCAAGTCAGTGTCAGTCTTTCCGATTTAGTCTTTATCAGCCACACAGTCTTAACCAACACTTGACTTATAATACGTAATCAGACCTAATTGCGTATTATAAGTGATGTTGGTTAAGACTGTGTGGCTGATAACAGTAAATATATTTCTGTATCTGCATACCAGCGGGAATGTCTAATATTAAATCTTTCGATTTAGTGTAAAGACTTTTAGCTGGTCCCTCCTTGGTAGATTTGGGGGGGGGGGAGGCCGAAAATTTTTTTCACCGGGGCCCTTAACCCGCTGTCCGCGACCCTGCCCTTTATGGCGTGTGTAGGCAAAATTTTACGTAATTATTAATTTATATTACTGGTAATCCCTGTGTAAATGGAGGTGTTTAACCTTTTAAAGCCTAGCGGTAACTTTACATACGACCAGGTTTAACATCAAAAAACTCTACGTGGTGCCCACATTGCGTTTATGTGTTTTGTACTGATCTCAGAACAAACAGCAACTTTTGCCTTATAAAACATTAAGAGACTGGTTTTTATAACCGAAGTTGAGAGTGTTTACAGCGCGGTACGCACTGAGTCCTTATATAAAACAGATACGCTTCGTTTTTAAACGGTTAAACGAAATTGAATATTGTAGGGTTATTTCCAGACTGCAGCTTTTGAAGTGTAGTTCCGTCAGTATTTCACAATCCTGAATGCATTGCACGGACAGCAGGTTCGGAAACTGCGATTCTGTATTGCTTCTTACATTTATTTGGTTATATACATGAAGGCCCTCAGTATAGGTTGTGAACCGTAATACGGTATACATATTTCTATGTGCTGTAGACCATTTACATTTATTTTTGTGCTGGATCGCTTGCTTTGTCTCTCATAAAAGTCAGTTTTCGCATATGGAACTTTGGAAGCATGCGTGTCTCCTCCATTCGGGTTTTATTAACCCTCCTACGGATCTGTTTAGAGCAATGTGCAGCGTTATTAGTTAGCATAACAATTCACGTAACGCTTCGATGACGAAAGAATATGACTTTTTCGTTACTAAAAATCAAACACTGCCGTTGCGTGTGCATTGACAGCGCCTTTATCTCGAGTTTGTTCACAGATAACAACGTAACCCCGTCGGAATTCTGTGACCATTATCTTTATTTGCTTCCATGTTTTCACACTGCAGAGCTCACCAAAGCAACGAAGGCCTCAACTATACACGCGCGTTTCGCATGAAACTTCAAAAACTTTGAGAAGTCTTGCGGCGGTTCTCTTCGAATTTGGATCGATTTACGTGGTATATCCCTTCTTTCGTAGGTAGCCGCGTATAAGTTGTGTACATCTTACAGCGTCGGTTGAGTTGGTATGTCAGCTGGAAGGTCCTCTGGGATATACCACTGTTCAGGATATTAACCCTTTAAAGACGAAGCGTATCAGTTTTATATAAGGACTCAGTGCATACCGCGCTGTAAACACTCTCCACTTCGGTTATAAAAACCAGTCTCTTAATGTTTTATAAGGCAAAAGTTGCTGTTTGTTCTGAGATCCGTACAAAACACATAAACGCAATGTGGGCACCACGTAGAATGTTTTAATGTTAAACCTGGCAGTATGTAAAGTTACCGCTAGGCTTTAAAAGGTTAAGTTTGTTCCCCTGAACCTAACAAAGGCCACCCTGAAGATGTAGGCAACACATTCCTCCTAGGCGTCAAAATAAACACATTATCCTACACGTTGTAATAAGCCAAGAGGCAATCATCTGACCAGCACTCATTATGGAAGCTTCAAAACTCATATAAACTAGAAACAGCGTGGTGTGTAGCGACCGTGGCCTATTTTAATACAACAGGCTACTGTCCCGGTGTTCGTCAGAGGAGAACCGACAAATTATAAGAAATATATGTATATCCGATCCTGCTTCCAACCGAGGCAATTACTGTTTGTACACGTGTACTTGTATTCGCCAGACGTGGACTGTCATTTGAAAATAGTCACGTCTTTCATACTGTGTTTTTATGAAGCTCTTTAAAACGCATAACTGAACTGTCTGCTCTGTGTTTCACATAGTGAAGCTAAATAACATAATTTATTCAAAGGAAATAACTTCAAGACCTCTTTGGGCCTTAGGCCTGTTAGGAAACCGTATGGCCCTAATATGGGCCCGTCGCCGAATGTGTTGTGGGAGTAACGTTAGTTAGTATGGCTCGCCAGTCTCTTCTGTCATTTTGACCACATGTTTGAAACAGGTAACGATTAAACAGCATTGCTAGAAACGGACTGCAACCGAATATCCCGCCCCCGTAGGCGTCTGGCGCTACCGTAGGGACATCTCTGCGACATATCATCGTCAGGGGTAGTAGTTATGTGTGGATTTCTTCACCATTGAAGTTGCCGGCAGTGCAGGCCCGGACCGCAGAGAGTTCACGCCTCCAAAAACAACGCAGTACGCAGTAAACAGCACATGCTCACTCAACTATAAAGTGCAACCTTAGTGTAAGGATAACAAAAAGTCCGCCCTGAAGATGACCCAGCAGGGTCGAAACATGTAGGAGTGTGTTACGATTGATGATAAAACTCTCTTTGTGCATTTTTTTGTGATTAGTGTTTTTGTGTGTAGTGATATTCTTGTCCAGCATTTTGAACGCCTCAGTTCTGGCGGATTTTGTGAAAGGATCTGCAGGTATGGAACCCAGAATGCGTGTCGGTCGGAAGATGTACGTAACAAAGTACTTTCACTTTGCGATATGTGTAGAATCTTCGAGAAACTATATCCAGTCTGTCCATGTTATTATTTGGCCATTGCAGCTCTGTATACTTGAGGTTCTAAGGGCTGTCCTCACCAATAATTCGACAGCTGTTTGTGACAAACTTCAAGCCCTACGCTAAGCTGTCTAAGTAATTAGAAAATTGGTTCTGTTCTGTCTTCTAAAATAACGTATTGGTCCAGTTTGTTGTAACTTTAAGCTCGATGGCGAGATTGTTTGTTTTATTGAATGGTTTCTTTTCTGTTGTTCAGTGACGCTATCAGTTATACAACGTTGTGATATTTTTTCAGGTGCATATGTTTGTGTTATGCAATGACGCGGTGGTTGTGAGTTTGAAAGGAAGGGGTCATGGCATGTTTGTAAGGTTCTACCCCAGGGGTTCACAAATTTGCCAAAAATGCACAAGCCACCTCAAAATTTTAGGCGCCTGGAGGGTGACGTGAAAGCAAGTTTAATACAGAGGACCTACAAAGTTCGTCGTTACCGTACAAAATTTGGTCGGCAGGGCGACCTGGCGTCCGAGATTTATGCACCCTTGTACAATCCCATAATGTGTGGAGGGGCTGCGAAAATGGGCGGTATCTTGAGACGCTGTAGCTGATATTAGAACTGAAATTGTAACATGGTAACGGGGTTAATCAATGGAAAGGTTTACTGTGTGAGGCTGGGAAGGAATGCTTACCGGTATGAGGCATGGCCTTAGGTATGATTTCATTTCGGGAGGGGGGGGGGGGCCCAAATAAGTAATAAACGGAATTTTGTGACAGTTTAAAACAAGTAGGTCTACTCCACAAGTGCTCGTCATCATGTCTCCTCGAAATATTCACAAACAATTTCAGTGTTTTTTTTTGGCATTCCAAGTGTTTCAGTTTCGAAGCCATCATTCCCCACCAAATACAGTCGAATTCGGTTAAAACGTCATGAATGGGAATGAATATTTTTCTCGATATAAATGAGTGATGGACTACCCCAGTAATGTGATGTTATGGTTGACAGTGAGCATTTAATTGGTACCACAGAATATTTGGCGTTATAGACGAGGTGCCGCATTAACCGATGTCATTATAACGGGGTTCGACTATAATTCTATGTACAAGTGGTTATATCGGGGGCCGCGGTGGCGCAGTTGGTTGAGGCACTGCGCTACAAACCGGAAGGTCGCGGTTTCGATTCCCGAGGGTGTCATTGACATAATCCTTTCGGTCGCACTATGTCCCTGGAGTCGACTCGGCCTCTAACAGAAATGAGTACCAGGAATATTTCCTGTGGGTACAGGCGACCGGTGCGTAGGGCTGACAACCTTACCACCTTCAAGCCTCGACTGCCTGGAACCCAAAGGGCCTGTCTAGGCCTGTAATGGGATTGCTTTACCTTTACAAGTGGTTATATCATGTTTTAAACTTAAAGTTTCGACAGTACACTGCGTTGCGTGATGCACTTCTTCTTCCAAGTAGTGGAATTCTTGAGCTCGCTGAGCGACTCTTCGTATTAAACGGGATGTTACGTGTATAATCCGTCCTGTTCACGTTTCTCCTTGCGCACGATAACAATGGCAAACAGAGAAAGTCCGCTGCAGCTGGGCGTCAGAGTTCCCTGGGACAGACGAGCCTTGCCCCACGTATGCCGAGCGAACGACGGGATCGCAGGGTCGAATTCCGCCCGTGGCTTTGATCTTCGTAAGTCATGTGCTTTTCGTCGCAGCCAGCCATCCCACGTCTTCATTTTGGCCACGGGCTACAGTTCCTTTCCACACGTAGGCGTACATACTCTTCAAATAAGAAAGAGAGAACGTGTCGTTTCGTGTGTGCGTAGCCTGTCACCCGCAGGGAGAAACAGAGATTGAGAGATAATTTAAGAACGCTGTGCACAGGAGACGGTTCTGACTTGCAAGTGAAAGTAATAACGAAAATAAAACTGAAAAATTCTTTTTGAGTTTTGTAGTAGATAAGCCTAAAGTGATAAGTTAACGAGGCGGGCGGTCGTGTAGCATGCATGGGAAAACAAGGTGGGATAAGAATATTAGAATGACGGGTAAATTGACCGTGAAAGTGTGAATTGGTTGTACAGTTCTGGACTCAGCTTTGCAGCCCCAGACGCTGTGGAATTTAGGGGAAATGTGTGGGAGGCTTCATCGAAGGAAGGCGTCTTATCGCTGCTGCGAGGAGTGGACATGATGTGGTGTACGATTCCGAAACATTTGTTTTCAAGGGCTCGTGTGAGAACGTAGTGATGGTATGGCGCTGGTGTCTTTTCTGTTAGTGGCGGAACTATGCGAATTGCTTGTGGAGACGCTGGGCTTAGTGGCGAACTTTTCCTGGTTTACAACAGGAGCCACTGACGGTGATGAAATACAATTCTGTAAGGGTACGCACACACTGGAGCGCAGCGGACGCAATGGACGGACGCAGCGCACGGAGATAAAATATTCTTACCGTTATTAGCAATGTGACATCGCACACTGATCCGGAGAGCGGCAATTGCGTCTCGGAGGGGAATATTTATCACCCCGGCCGGCGCGTCCGTCTGACTCAGCGTTCAAGATATTATCTTAATTCAGGGCACACGGTGTCGTATTTCGGCCTAAGGGCTGGCAGAGTTCATTTGACTGCATGCCGCTGATAAGCAAGCAACACGAGCAGTTCTGATGAACTGCTCGTCTTGCTTGCTTATCAGCAGTCAACGTTATCCCCGCAGCCCTTCCGGGGAAATACCGTGCGCTGTGCTTAATCGGTAAAAATATTCCGACTCGTCCCATGCGTCGGACGCGCTCCAATGTGCGCATACCATCACGCCGCCAAAATATTCCGCCTCGTCCTAGTCGTCCGATGCGTCCGACGCGCTCCAGTGTGCGCAGACCATCACGCCGCCAAAATATTCCCACTCGTCCGATGCGTTCCCGTGTGCGCATACCATCACGCCGCCAAAATATTCCGACTCGTCCGATGCGTCCGACGCGCTCCAGTGTGCGCGTACCCAAAGAATACGGATTGCTTTGATACTCAAAAGTCTGCCGGTTGCTGACAGAAGGCTGTGTAAGGTAGCTGAAATCATACCAACCACGCAGGTGGCAGATTAGTGGTTCAGAGTGCGGGCGGTGGCAATTGATAGTAAGGTCTTCGCGTTGCAACTTATCACATTTCACAGTCAGGGGCTGAGTAGGCGAATGTCTGTGTGAAGTGAGCCTAACAGTAACCAAATGCAAGGTGAAGACGCAAGTGAGAGGATCAAAAGATTCTGTGCTGTGACTTACCGGAGTTCGTCGTAACGGTACTTGAAACTGGCTGGTTGTTTTAATTATGATATGTGGGGCTAATTTTGGTCATTATCTGTGAAATCTCATACTGTTGTAACACTTATGCTCTTGTTACAAACTTGCTTTCTCGCAGAGAGAGATATGCAAATTGCAGTACTAGAGAAGAACAGAAGTCACGTGGTTGACTCATAATGAGACTGGCTGCAGGATGCGTCTCACACGTGTGTTGCATGACGGAGACCTGCATGCCTGGCTTCCATCCACTCGCATTTTAGAATGGTCATTGTATTTTGTTATGACAGTAATATTAAAGTGGATTGCTTGTCCGTCATCTGAGCTACCTAGTTTACAATATATTTTAATCATGTATTAACCCTTTAAAGACGAAGCGCATCTGTTTTATATAAGGACTCAGTGCGTACCGCGCTGTAAACACTCTCCACTTCGGTTATAAAAACCAGTCTCTTAATGCTTTATAAGGCAAAAGTTGCTGTTTGTTCTGAGATCCGTACAAAACACATAAACGCAATGTGGGCACCACGTAGAATTTTTTAATGTTAAACGTGGTGGTACGTAAAGTTACCGCTAGGCTTTAAAAGGTTAAGTAGAATATGGTAGTTCTTATTCTAATGGGAAACCGGGACAACTTTGCCGGTGTAGGGACTAAGCTACGGGCTGCACGATCTGGGGTTTCAATACCGGTAGGGGCAAGGGATTGTGTTGTTCTCAGAAATGTTCAGACCGGCTCTGTGGGCCCACCGCGCCTCCTGTTCAATGCGTACCGCGGTTCTTTCCCGCGGGCAAAGCGGCTGAGGCTTGAAGTTTATCTCTCACCTCCATCGAGTGCTAGGTTTAAGAATGAGTGGAGCCATACCTCTGCTTCACGTGTGTGCTTTTATGGTATGGACAGGGAGAGGTTTGCGTTTTACCTTTGATTGTGCTTGGCGATTCAGACTGATTCCGATCGTTAATCTATTCTTAACAGGTGTTTTGTAAAACCTGTTCTAATGTAAGGTTAGATAAATGTGGAGACTAAGCCCTGTATCGTACAGGAGAGAAAACGAAGTGTAACATCAGTGTCCGGAGCGAGATCCAGTGGGGCAGATCCAGTGTTACGCGATCCAAAACTTAGCGTGCATTCCGAACGTTACGGCCACCGCACGCGGAAAGTGCAATTACGAAGAGTATTCTACGAAATCTCCTCGTTATCTAATTTTCCGCATTCCACACTAAACAGTTCAGTTTTATTACTTCACGTTAATTGGCTTCAGTTGAAATTCACCCACACACGTGGATACAAAGGCGTCTTTCTTACTTCTATTCATTTTACGGAACTCCTGACTTTTGCTATATTCTTTACGAACAGATTTATTGACTGAGGTGTGTTTCGCCTTTTTGCGTGACTCCTTGCCCCCTGTAACGCCATGTTCGGGCGGATAACAAATATCTGAAATACGTACCTGTTTACTTTGGTCGAACTCATCAACTCCATGGAGCACAGTCCTTCTTGAGAAACTCAGAGTTCCTCAGCTACCCGAGAAATGTATCGTATTTTGTGGAACACGCAGGTTCGTTACTGAGTTCGTAATATCCCGCCATTTGTCTTTATCCGGAGCCACATTTATCCAGTTCACACCCTCTCATTCTGTTTTTTTCTTACCTTCATTTTAGTGTCCTTCCATCTACAGACGTAGACTGGACGAATTTCTTTCAATCCACATGAAGCTGAGATTAACCTTTTAAAGCCTAGCGGTAACTTTACGTACCACCAGGTTTAACATTAAAAAATTCTACGTGGTGCCCACATTGCATTTATGTGTTTTGTACGGATCTCAGAACAAACAGCAACTTTTGCATTATAAAACATTAAGAGATTGGTTTTTATAACCGAAGTGGAGAGTGTTTACAGAACGGTACGCACTGAGTCCTTATATAAAACAGATATGCTTCGTCATTACAGGGTTAATTGCTATTCCATGTTATTCATACCGTGCATCGTTATAAATCACATACAATATTCATCCAACTAATGCACTATTATTATTATTATTTATTATTATTATTTTTATTCTTAGTTTCGATTAACGATTTGTTACCAGATTTCAGGGTATCGGGATTTGCCCCAGTACTGCGTTTATATTAGTTTTCCTGCGATTTTGTTTTATCTGTCTGTTTAGTATTTTGTTCTGTGTATTTGTACTGTTTCTTGTTTCATTTGTGCAGGCTTTATAATTGGCGCTTTTGCTGTTAAGCCTGCACATTAACCCTTTAAAGACGAAGCTTATCTGTTTTATATAAGGACTCAGTGCGTACCGCGCTGTAAACACTCTCCACTTCGGTTATAAAAACCAGTCTCTTAATGTTTTATAAGGCAAAAGTTGCTGTTTGTTCTGAGATCCGTGCAAAACAAACGCAATGTGGGCACCACGTAGAATTTTTTAATGTTAAACTTGGTGGTATGTAAAGTTACCGCTAGGCTTTAAAAAGTAAATAAATACCGACTGAATTGAACCAAATTATTATTCGTCCAACTAATGCATTATTATTGTTATTATTATTATTGTCCAACTAATGTACTGTTATTATTTATAATAATATTAATAGTGCAGTAGTTGGACGAATATTGTGTTTGATTAATTGCTATTCATTTCAGTAATTTTATTATATGGCATGTAAAGGTAGAAAATAAAAACTGCCGATATACAGTATAATGGTGACTGTATCTTGCTTACATCCGTCAACAATAGTGCCTGGATATATCAGCGGATTTTCCTCGTAGTTTGTAATCATAGTATCTGCATTGCTCAGATGTACTTTGTGGGCGTGTGACCTAGGTTAGAACGTTAAGAAAGCTTTACTTAAGACTTCGAAAACGAATGACAAATTTCTCAAAAACCGCTTCTGTTCTGTTCGAATTTGAAGTGTACAGTGTAACATCTTACATGATACGTCCAGTGCATGCCCTTACGGATTTATTCAGTCCTTCCAGGCGAATTTCGGGTTAGTGCTCGAAAGAAGCCACGCCGACTTCCCAGTTAGTTACATTTCACATATGACACCCATTCATCAAATAACCACTGTAGTTGATAATATTTTTTAAAATAAGCGTGATTTCAAACTTCCTGCGCTGTGTAAATGAGATCTTCACCCTTTGGGATGTGATGCTGCGTTGACTGTTAGTTACCGACGTTTCAGGATACCCTGTCGGTGCCGTCTTAAAGGGAAGATGATACCGATGGGTTGTCCAGAAACGTCAGTAAATTAACTACCAATCAATGCTGCGTAACGTCGCAGAAGAGCAGAGATCTCTATATCTTTTAAATAACGTACAAAAATGTGTATATCCGAAACGACAACTGTAAGATGTTGAGTAACTTACAAAAAATTACGTGTCGTTGGTTCATGTTCAAAAATTTCGCATGTCCGAAACGATAAGTGGATGATGCTGTGAAGTAACTTACAAATAGTTGTGAGTCCGAAACGATAACTGGATGATGCTGTTAAGTAACTTACAAATAGTTGTGAGTCCGAAACGGTAGCAGGATGATGAGATACAGTCAGCGTGTCAGAGAGAGGGACTGTATGTAATTTATTATTGCAGTGTAGTATGTATAGTGTGTCATGTAAGCACCTGATAACAGGATCATGAAGCAGATATGAGGTACATCGCTCATTGCGAGTGTGAAAACACAGGTTGGTCACGCTAATGTGAAATTTAGGGGGGGAAGTGGAATTGTTCAGTTGAAAACGCGTCTCGCTGAAGAGTTTGCAATAACAGTGCACTGCTGGAAGTGTAGCAGTGTTACGCAAATTGCACAGAACTGTATGTACCAGTAGGTAAGATGATACACTGTGTGCTGTTGTAGTGCTTATTTTGTAAGTGTTAAATGCATACTTTTATACATTCTCAGTTTCATGATCGTCAGGTAAATATACTATGCGTAATTGTACCAAAAATTAGTCCAAATCTATCGTCTTCCCCTCCTTTTTCGTGCAGTTTATTAGCTACGAAAACTGTAATCGCTAGGGAGTCACGATAAGAGTTGTGTCAACTCCTAAAGTTTTTATGTGCCACACATAAAAACGGTGGCAAGAAGGCTGAATATCAAGCAACGGCCTGGCAGTAAACAGAGTACATTTGGAATTCCCTGAAGATGACACCATGTGTGCCGAAACATGTTGGAGGTAGTGAGGAACAAGTGGAAATTAGTGAAAAAAATGCATTTAGTTGGTTTGCTACACTAGTGAATAACTACAGAACACAATGCACGGTATGTACAATATTATATTTAGTGTCTGTGAAGGGGAGGCGTCTTTCTAAAGTATTTTTTCCTTTTTATGGATTTGTACGGCTATGTGGTGATGGCAGCATAAATTGGCCGAAACATGTTGCAGTAGGTGTAATGAATACATGATGTTGATACTACTGTATTATTCGGATCGTGTAATCAGCATAGATTCGAATATTCATCGCTTCTGCAAAACGTCCAGCCTGGCCCTGGCGTTCGCCCAGCCTTCTATTCAGTGGGTATCGGGGCGCTATCCTGTGGGGTGAAGCGTCATATGCGTGGAAGTGACTCCCTTGCGTCCCGAGGTTATTAATAGGTGAAGCTATAGCTTCACGTAATTGTCGGTTTGTACACATGTCGCATTTAAAACGGGGATAAGTTGTGATTACAGGTTACCATCTATTGTATTTGTGTTCATATTCACTTCTTTGGACGCAGGTCGCCATTTCCTTTGTGATACAAATTATTGATTGAGATTGTCAGAACTCAAAAACCAGGTCCTGAATGCCAATGGGAAATTCGTCGCGAGCCAAAAATATGCGGTTGTCACTGGCGACAAGGCGATCATATATTCAACCTTCGCATATGATGAGAGGGGGCTTATCTTGCGGTTGATTGACAATTCAGTGAGTTCTATAATTTTTGGAAGAAAGATTCATTATTTCAGAATTAATACTGAGACGAAACATGTACCAGGACAGATTGTCTGTCCCGTGGAAACAGAAGAGACATACGGACCGAGGAACTGTCGAACTGTGAGGTCAGTCTGTCTTGTGTGCCATAGACCGTTGTAGAGCTGAGTAAGTCACATTGCTAGAAGAGAAATCATAGTGCACGGATGAAGAATGTGAAAGTATCCACGTACTGCATTATAATTAAGGGCCATGTTACTATTGTTTGGTTTGTCGTAGGCTACTGAACAGCGCGGGGCTGTCTACGAAGAAATCGCGATAGATGTGATGATTTCGGGGAATCCCGTTCTTGCGCTGAGGTTGGGATGAACCAAAACTTACAGAAAAATAAATACTGTGCCGAGCAAATTAGCTGAAGTACTAACGTTGCTGTCGTTGTATGCTAGGTGTGTTTAACTAGTTACGGTCGACGTCTGGGCGCCGGCTGTCTGGTTAAAGACTTTCAGGGCTTTCCTCGTCATTTCTTGCCGAGTGCTGGGGAAGGAGGTCTCCTCCCTCGGTGTGTCAAACTTAACCCTTTAAAGACGAAGCTTATCTGTTTTATATAAGGACTCAGTGCGTACCGCGCTGTAAACACTCTCCACTTCGGTTATAAAAACCAGTCTCTTAATGTTTTATAAGGCAAAAGTTTCTGTTTGTTCTGAGATCCGTACAAAACACATAAACGCAGTGTGGGCACCACGTAGAATTTTTTAATGTTAAACCTGGTCGTATGTAAAGTTACCGCTAGGCTTTAAATGGTTAATAGTCTGTCTCACATCTCATTAAAACCATGTGCATTTGATACCGGTTTGTATCTCTGAGAGAAGTGTCGATTCTGATTTTTGGCATGTTTCTGTATAAACAAATAGGCCTTCGTCTCATGAGTTCAGTGTTTATGCGTATATGTGTGTGTAAGTAAAGTATTTATCTTGTGACCTGTAATCGGGCCTGTGTGTAGTTATTTTGGTGAGTTCTGTTTCAGTTCTAGGGTAAACGTAAAGTTCACCCTAGAACAGGCCATGAAGCCCCAGAGGAGAAGTAGAGGTAGCTTTAGCTCTATTGTTTTTTGTAACCACGGCGCTGGATGGGGTTGGGTGGTCAGGGCCACGCCCAGGCTGCTTTACACCCGGAAAAGAGACCCGGTACCAAATGTACAGGAGGCTGGGTCGGTCCCCTGACCGATCTGGACGAGTGCGAAAATCTCGCCCATGTCCTATATTAAGAGGACGTGGATGGAGCAGGTTAACTCAGTGTTAACGCATCCTTGTCACATTTTGGGTGTATCCAATTCAAATCCGGACTGTATTAATTCAATTTACTTATTAGTCAGCCTTTCCAAACAAATTCTGTGATGACACTTTAAATGCGCCACGACCACTTCCAATCAATTACAGACGCCCTGCTCCTTCTCCTCCAGTCTCAATAATGGCAGTACTTGTTACGGTGTCGTAATTGACCCCATAGAGCGGAGTCCTCCTTGAGACAGCCATGGTTCCTTAGCTGGTCAATGAGTTCCCCGCATTTTGTGCCACCCGAACGTTCATTACCATATTCACAACAGCCCGCCCTTGTCCATATCCCGAGCCGGATGGATTTATTTCATGGCCTCCCATCTTGTTTCTTTAAGATTAGTTTTAGTATTATCCTCAAGTTAGGTTTAGGTGTCCAAATTGTCTCTTTCTTTCACCCCCCCCCCCCCCCGTCCCCACCCTCGAGTCTCCCAGATCCTGTATGCATTTCTCTTCATACAGTGTCGTAAAGTAATTCAAGTGACCACCAGTAGAGACCGAAAATTAATAAAAGCACGTGTTTAGAAAGTGAGAAGGTGCTGGCCCCTGTGTGACATGAAGCAAGCGGCATCCGGTAAGACGTTTCCGATCCTCCGTTCCGCTTCTGGGCGGTGATTGAACTCCTGCCGCCATAGACCGTTCAGTATGTTGCTTATGGGAGCAGGGCAGGCAACACTTCCTACTTCAAATGAGGCCCACGTGATGGGCCATTAAGCTAATTAAGTTTTCAGTTCTACCGTTCATTCTTGTATGAGTGCAAAGTTTGCTGTCTCTATTTCAAAAGCAGAAACTGGGCGTGTTTGAAAACCGAGTGTTCACACGAAAGTTTGTATAAAAGATAAACTAAGCGGTGTGCAGAAAGTGCTACACGGAGGGGCCCCGTGAATAACGTACACGTGGTATTGTTACGACAGGGCACAGGGACTTTCTTGGTTTGCAGCCAGACGTACAGCTGTGGAAAAAGTATAATGTTCTGCTCCATAGTAGTGGAATCGATGGTTTTTCTGAGTCAGCTGAGTCTTTTTCACGTACTTCTCATACTGATTGGCTAGTGCCCTCTCATTGTACTGCCAGATGCCCCAGGCATTTGTCCAACGAAAACTTTGTATGAAAATATTATTTCTTCCGCGTGCTGTGCGAAGCACCTTTCCTACACGATGCGTCCTGATTTAATTGTTCGAACAGTTTCCAGAGAAGAGAGAACCTACGATTGAGGGATGAGCCTTTGTCAGTGATGAAACGATGACCGGGACATTTAGCATACTTGGATGAAAAAATGGAATTCCCAAAAACAAGGTAGGCAATGTGCGTATGACGTAACATTGAGGTGCGTTCGCGTAAGCATTGTTGCCGTGGAAAAGCAATAAGTATTCTATATTCTGGGTGTGTCTGCAGCCTTAGTTATGCAGCACGCAAAGCTCATGCGCCGTATTATGTTGTCATCTGTGGCCTTTCTGGCTGTGCCATATTTTCCCACATTATCTCATAAACGGCACGATTTTCGGAAAAAAAAGTTACTGAACATAAAACTGTGTTTTGATTTTCTCTATAACTTTTTCTGAAAAATTTCTCATTCTAAGAAGAATTCTGCGAGATATCGTCATAAATGTACGTAGACCTTCGTGTAAAGTAACCGTTATTCTTTTCAGGTCTTAAAGAAACTTGAATTTTCTAGACGCAGTTTCTAAAAATTATGAAATTTCATGAAAATTCGTCTAGTTGTAGCCGAGTTGTTCCATGTGGACGGACAGACAGACATGACGAAGCTAATTCTCGTAATGTTGCGAACGAGCTTAACGAAACAATTGGTCGTAAAGGTGTGACTGGGAAATTCGAAGGGAAGACGTTTTAAATCGTGTTGTCACGTTTTTGAGGTTCAGCTTGTATTACGACACGTCTCGTCTCATTGGCAATTGAGGAATTGCGTTTTTAAAAAGACTGTATATTTGGCGGAACTCCTCGTTCCGTGTTACCTGTGAAATGTGTTTTTTATTTCCTTAAACCATTTGGGCTGTTCTCGCTTTTCAGGAATTTATCCATCAAACCTCGATCCAGAATGAGGTCAGGCTTTGCCGCACGTGCTGCCAATGTTTACAGCAGCACCCGTTTCCTACCAATGCTGTAGCATTATCCACTCTTGAGTTCTTCCTTCTGCAAAATCTGTCGTGATTCCTGAACTGCGTCTAGGATACAAACGCCTAGTGCTTAGTTAAGCGGCTGTCGGTATGTAGGGCCATATCTTGTGGCGGGCTGGTGTTTACACATTCAGGCTATCCGTGAGACATTTGATGGGTATTAAAATAAATCCTTTCCGGTCAGAATTATGAACATGAGATTTTGTGACGAAATGAAAGTAATCTCAAAACCGTGGTTGATTTATGAATGTAATAAAAGTTTCTGTTCGGTAGCTGATTTTTCAAAACATTCCTGGAAGTGAAATTCTATAAATACTGTACTGAATTAACGACTTGCATTCGCACCGTATCCGGTTCCGATGTCGGATATTCTGGCACAGAATTTCCAACGTCTTCCGGGGAAATGTCACGATATTAACCCTTTAAAGACGAAGCGTATCTGTTTTATGTAAGGACTCAGTGCGTACCGCGCTGTAAACACTCTCCACTTCGATTATAAAAACCAGTCTCTTAATGTTTTATAAGGCAAAAGTTGCTGTTTGCTCTGAGATCCGTACAAAACACACAAACGCAATGTGGGCACCACATAGAATTTTGTAATGTTAAACCTGGTGGTATGTAAAGTTACCGCTAGGCTTTAAAAGGTTAAGCATGCTGCATATATAAACAACGGACACTTCTCCAGTGTTCATAGTAATCATCTCATTCGACTTGTCTTGTATAGTTCATGTAGTTTTTAGGTGTATGACGAAGAATGCCGGACAGATGCATCCTTGAAGTGATATTAACCCTTTAAAGACGAAGCCTATCTGTTTTATATAAGGACTCAGTGCGCACCGCGCTGTAAACACTCTCCACCTCGGTTATAAAAACCAGTCTCTTAATGTTTTATAAGGCAAAAGTTGCTGTTTGTTCTTTGATCCGTACAAAGCACATAAACGCAATGTAGGCACCACGTAGAATTTTTTAGTGTTAAACCTGGTCATATGTAAAGTTACCGCTAGGCTTTAAAAGGTTAAAGGGTGCGTTTTACTTACGCGTGGCATGTATCTATCTGCTGTCTACGTATAGGGCTTTGTAATGCAGTGTTGCTGTTTAAAGCACAGTCTAACTGTATGAACCACTTGCTATAAGATCATAAGTCTCTGTGTGTTCCCCCCACAGAATGTATGTATGTATTTAGTGTGATTCTTGCAATAAGCGGCTGTGATTTTCCTAAACATTAATCAGCTGCTGTTGGTAAAGGAGACGTAGTGTGTTTTCTGTTTGCGAAGAGCTTAATTTCAGATATTTAGATGAATCTGAGACGTCAAATTGTCAGGTCGAGCAGTTGTGTCCCACATTACAGAATCAAAGCTTGACGTGTTAACAGTAGTGTTCGTGGCGCACTGTTAGTACGTAGGTATTTTGCTACTGTAGTACACCTAGGGATTTTATGGAAATCAGTGAGTTTCGTGCACATGTTAAGTACACAAGGTATATTTAGTCGGCGTTTAAGGACCATGTTACTGTTACTGGAGTATGTCCGTAGATGTATTTATGCTGTTATGTGATGTGCTTTGAAACTTACTGTACAGAGCATAGGCGTAAATTGGGGGGGGGGGAGGGGCAAGGGGGGCAAATGCCTCCCCAGTGTTTTTTCAACCTAGGAATAGTTTATTTGGTTACTGAATTCAATAATGGCAAATAAAAAATAGACAGAGAAAAGAAAATGACGAACTTGCGTCTTATGGGACCAGTTTTCCCCCTCTTTCAAATTTGACTCCTTTGTAAAATAAAGTTCCTAATACCCCTGGTCAGTTTTGCTCCCTGCCCCGGTGTTACTAGCCAAGTTACGCTTATGGTACTGAGGTATGTAATATCGGAAGGTACGCGCTGGAAATGCAGTTGAACTGGGTTATAACGTCATGAAAGGCACAGAATATTTTGTGTTGTTATAAACTCGAGTTTTTACAACCGAGGGGTAAAAGTGTATGGCAACAGCGAGGAAATCATTGATATCACGGAATATCTGACGCTGTAGGCGAGGTGTAGAAACCGACGTCGTTATAGCCGGGTTCGAATGTATGTACATGTGTGCCACTAGAATTTTGACGTTTTACGTTGCGTCTCTCTTCACAGTTGCAGGCAGCGCGTATTGACCCAGTTAGTTTTTGTAGTTGATATCAGTGAGTTATTTAACGACGGTGTATCAGCTTAAATGTATGTTTTGTTACATTAGTCGAACAGGCGAGTCAGTCGATGTACCGTGAACTGCAATAGTCGTGGAGGAGTTCTGCCGTGGTCTTTTTTAAGGTAGAAAGTTTTCCGGAGTTGGCCTCGAAGGACCTTGAAAAATAACGAGAGACCTCAGTCGGTGCAATAGACGTCCTGAATAAAAATCAAACCCATTGTCACTCAGCGCGATCCGTGTTTCCCATAGGCATGCTTGCGAACTCTTGTTGTAGGGGTGAGTACTTGTGATGCGGTGGCGGTTTCTAAGACCTTATCAATAATTTTTCGTAACCTTCATGCGAGACCTTCGCTCGATACGTCATCCACAAGTCGACAGAGCATGTCTTTTGGGGCTATCGACGTTTTTTCTTCGTTCAATTAAGTTATAATAAAGCGGGAGGTGAGTGGCACGCGCCACCCTCGGTGCGTCACTTCCGTTCACCAGTGACTGATCTGTATTGATTGCTCGAATTTGCTGTCTGAATGATGGGAGAAATGGGATATCGCGAGGGTGCAGTAATGCTGTTCGGGGATTTGTGTGAGTGGGATACGGCGAGGGAACAACGTTGCGGCCAAATACGAAGTGAAGAAAATTAATTTGGCGCAGTGATGGGTCCTTTATAGGGGGCGTGCAACAGTTAAAGAAAAGTGGTAGAGTTGGATTTTTTTTTAAAGGCCATCATAGTGGCCCCTTTAAGAATAGCGATTTTTTACGCGAATTTGTATGTATGTAACAGAGTCAAAGGAGAATTCATTTATAGTCTCGGAAGCAGGATGTGGGATTTATTATAACAGTGGCAACCAACATTGAAATTGTCCCCTTCATTTTAACCTTGTATGTACTTTTCGTAGGGAATTCCAAGGAACTGTAGAAACGAAACAGCGGATACACTCAGGGATAGGGGGCCTTTCCTTATTAGGCTGTCTACGTTTTATTGAATAGCATTTACAGTATAAGAAACCTAATTGTTTTTTCCAAATCGAAAAAGTTTTATCACCCCCACTTAGCAGATCGTAGAGTAATATAGAACTTCGTTAATTTTCATATATAACCTGGCGAGATTTTATGAGATTTGAGGTTATTACTGTGGTAAATATTAAGATTGCGGTCTTCTGGGCTGTGACGCCGTGCAGTCTGGTAGATAGCGTACCGCCTCTGTCATTACGGTAGGAGTGATTTGTTTGATGGTGAAGTATTTGTTTTCTCGTCAGTGACTGATTGCGGATGGTATTATTACTTTCAGGTTACGTGCCGCTTACCGTCTTTATTTGTAGACACTCGAATTTTCTATCTCATATTCTATTCCAGACTGCACGTACGAACAAATGCACGCAAGCGGTAACATTAACGCTGCACGCAGTAATGTGTTTATGTAACCTGGAGGCTGATGCCTGACGCCTTTCAGAGGGCGTTGGCCTGTTGTAAATTAAGGATGTTAGAATGAGTAGGGATCAAGCAGGAGGTTCCAGCATTGTCTCTCAAGGTCTTGTAATTGAACGAAAATATTCAGTGCAGGAGCTATTTTATGGATCAGGTCAGGTCAGGTCACCTGCTTAACCTTTTAAAGTCTAGCGGTAACTTTACGTACCACCAGGTTTAACATTAAAAAATTCTACGTGGTGCCCACATTGCGTTTATGTGTTTTGTACGGATCTCAGAACAAACAGCAACTTTTGCCTTATAAAACATTAAGAGACTGGTTTTTATAACCAAAGTGGAGAGTGTTTACAGCGCGGTACGCACTGAGTTCTTATCTAAAACAGATATGCTTCGTCTTTAAAGGGTTAAAGAAATCTTCCAGGTCTTTAACGGTACTGTCAGTAGCAGTATATGTCATGTGTGTCCCATTCGAATTTTGGCCGTGGCAGCGCTTTTTCTCTGCGCGTTTATTTGAATGTTACGATGGTCCCTTGGCGTTCGTCACTGGCATTTTCGAGGACAGAGACTCAGGGCTGTAGAGTCGGAGTCGGTAAGAATATACCGACTCCGACTCCGACTCCGACCTCAGTCTAAAATCTTAACTAGATACTCCAACTCCAGAGCCCTGGTAGCTACAGTAACAATTAGACTTATATTTAAATATAGGTGATAAGTCAAAACAGTAGCCTGATGATTCACGTGGTGCTGATGAAATGTCTTATAGGTTTACCGTTATTAATGCATATTGAACTGTTATGAAGGAGTCGGAGTTTTAAAAATTGAGGAGTCGGAGTCGAAAGTTTTGTGCACCGACTGCACAGCCCTGCAGAGACGGAAGACTAAGTTGACCGAACGGTAGTCGGCCCGAAGTTCTTGTTTTAAAAACCGTAGTAAGAAAATTGATGAAACAATAAATGTTTTATGATTATTGAGCAGAGTAATTAATTTGTGGATGTGTATATTGATAGTAAGCGGGCCTTTGTATTTAGCTTGTCAAGATACTTTCCGAAATGAACGTCTAAATACGCTGCTGCAGGACAACTTTAAAAGTCTCCATTCGTGATCTGTTTTACAGTCATATTCTGTACTGTATGTGCTCCTGGTACAGTGTTGTTATGTTGTTGCTGGGTGAATAGTTTCCCATGAGGAATACGTAAACTGTGTTGTAAGAAATGAGCAATCGATTCGGAGGTCACACGAGCTGACAGCCTTGTCTCTGGAACAGCGTTCCATGTCGACCCAACTCGTGTTCAGTCCCGAATACGCGTCGTGAGTGCTGCAGGATTTGAATGTCGGGGAAGGCTGAGGCTGTAGTTCTGCTTGATGTTTGTCACGTCTTTTTGGGAAGGGCTGTACCTACAATAGGCTTCATTAATAGTGAATTTGAAATTGTCCATACCGTGTACGTATGAATTTTATTTGTATTATTTTCATTAATCGTCTTTCCCAGCTTATCTTACTTAACTTAAATCATGCTTCGTCTGACGCTGAATGTCTGCGTTGACACAGTTTAGTCGTTTAGAGACCGGTGATAACTATGCGTACCACGTGCAGTAACGTTTAAAATGTCTGCATTTTGCTTACAGAGGGTCCTTATGTCTTAGGAGTCTTGCACTGACAGCGATTGTTTCCCTAAACAACACTTTTTTTTTACGTGTTGCATACCATGCATATTATATACTGCATTTGATATACTGAGTGTTTGATTAGAGTAGTTTCTGTTTTCAACGGTGGTTTCTCGCCACAGAGGGTCAGGTTCGACCCCCCCCCCCCCCGGACGAGTCCATGTGGAATTTGTAGTTGACAAAGCGGCACTGGGGCAGGTTTTTCTCCGAGTGCTCCCATTTTTCCCTGTCACTGTTATTCCATTAATACTCCATATTCATCTTCATCTTCATAAGGACAAGCGGGCGAAGTCTGGGAAACTTTAAACACAGCAATGATTTTTACGTATCCATGTCAAGTTGCTTCCTGCAAGGTAAACAGCTGGTGTTGAAAGCAATTGCGTGCTTGTATTTTACTATACATCGAAGGTTGAGGCCGCCGAAGCATGAAACTGACCACACTTCTACATCTGTTGCCACCGAATTTATTGGTATAGCTTAGCCCTGTATATTTGTGTTTGAGAGGTTCCCAGTTCGAATCTAGGCCGAATTATCAGCAGTCTTGGCTGAGGTATGTCATAGTTTTCCTCAGACACTTCAATAACATTCTGGTATAATACCTCGATTATGCTACGACCGTTTGCTTCCAAATCCTGTTCAGTTAATTCGTCAGTGGCACTCCAACGCGATGCTATAAACAGAATTACTGGTGGCATCCTAATATACGGTACAAAGAAAACGCGTCTGTTATCGAAGTTCGGACTCGGAAGATTTACCTCCGTACCGTCAGTGTGCTTTAATTGTTTAGGCACAGAAGTAACGCTTTCTTGCGGAAGGGTTGTTGACTGGGGTCTTCGTCCGGCCCCGCATGATGCTAACCGGACTCATTCACCTCGCGAGCACTGGAGGAGAGGGAGAGGCCGTCAACACGCACTGTGACACGCACAGTGTAGAAAGCTTCTGGAGTGCGAATTGGGGTCAGAGGTTGCAGCTTACTAGGGCGAAGTCAGTTCTGGGACAGTGTATCAGTGCGGTGTCGAAGAGGGCTAATGTCTTGAATTACGACTACTGCCATATGGTTACAGACGTTTGCGGCTGTCACCACGTCCGGCAGTCTGGGTCGAGCACTAATTTCTGCTGATTTATATACAGACTCCGCTTTCGAATGCCAGTCATAACCCTGTCAACCCTGACTTGAGGTTCTTCGATTTTACGTATCCTAATTTAATTTGTCCCGTAGACATGTGTCGGGTTAGTCCCTCAATTATGTCGCGATCTCTTTCTTACTCATTCTTTCCAGTTTATTATTTTCTAATCATCATACCGTTCGAACCTGTAGAATCTAAGCTGCCGACAGCGTCGTTAAATGAACTATGAATAAATTACTACAGCCACCACCACCGCCGCCGCCGCCTCCACCACCTGTTACAACAGGTTGTTTTAAAACAGAATCTGTGGCATGCTTTTAGAGGCCTTCCTAAACGTCTTCTTTGGTTTCGTATAATTGTTGTAATTCTGGGGATATGAGGAGCTCAGTAGTTCGGCGCGTTTCTGGCGCTATCTGGCAGACGTCTAGCATTTATGGCATTTTAAAAATCATTCATTACTTCGTAACGTCTCCGAACAGCATAGCAGCCTGCACGCTCCATCCTGCTTTCCTGTCACATAGATTTCTTGTCCTACACATTTATTATTATTATTAGTCTGTTATTATTATTATTATTATTATTATTATTATTGTTATTATTACCCTGCGTTGCTGAACGTATGTGGCAATAAATTGAATGAAACTGAACTATCATGATACTCAGTAACGTGTTGTGTCTTGTAACCATTTTTATTTTGATGATGATGATGATGATGATGGCGATGATGATGATAATAAATCTTGCTATTGGCACTAAGGCTGTTGCGACAGCACATTAATAAATAATAATAATAATTTATTATTATCATCATCATCATCATCATCTCCTTTATGCAGGGTATTCACACTTATATACCTGAAACAAACCATGTTTCTAGGGTATACAGTGTCGCAGCTATTCTGCGCGTACTGTTAATGGTGCATATAGCGCTGTCTGCAATATTAAACTCCTTTGTGCTTCTACATTAGCGCTTTCCGCAGTGTGTGTGCTGTGCCCAATATAGCTGTTTTCTGTAGTAGTAGTAGTAGTAGTAGTAGTAGTAGTAGTAGTAGTAGTAGTAGCAGCAGTAGTGGTAGTTATTATTATTATTATTATTATTATTATTATTATTATTATTATTATTGGAAGTACGCGCCGTGAAGAATGCTTGTGTGGTGCAGTATAGAACACAGGGTCTCACATTTATGACTTGCTGCTTTATTGCGAAGTTGAGATAATGACTGTGCGTGTTGCCGTTTTATAGGGGCTATTCGATGTACAACCCGTCTTTATATCATAACTACATCCTCTGGATTTCTGTACATCCAGCATTATGGTTTCGTACTCGTTTATGCCCATTTGGACAAGAAAGTTGACATCACACGTTGAATCGTTGCGCACAGTACATTCTCACGTGCCTGTCATTCTTCCGGGTAACGTGTGAAGCAGTATGTCGAGTCTTTCAGTCTCAAGTCACGCCAATGGAATTTATCGTGTTTTAACGCTTTGCAGACTGGAATTAATCGGATTTGTGCTTAACATTTAACCCTTTAAAGACGAAGCGTATCTGTTTTATATAAGGACTCAGTGCGTACCGCGCTGTAAACACTCTCCACTTCGGTTATAAAAACCAGTCTCTTAATGTTTTATAAGGCAAAAGTTGCTGTTTGTTCTGAGATCCACACAGAACACATAAACGCAATGTGGGCACCACGTAGAATTTTTTAATGTTAAACTTGGTGGTAAGTAAAGTTACCGCTAGGCTTTAAAAGGTTAAACGACGGAATACGGGTAGAAGTTCTTGGATACACCGTGAGAACTTTTTTATGGTCCTGATCGGTACGAAAGTAATGCAATTGAATGTTTACAGAATTATACTGTTGACGGATCATTTTTTTGACTCTCAAGTAGTGACGGAAACTGCCTAACAAAACTAATTTCTTCAGATATAAATAGGATTCGGAACGATGTAAATTATTTTACACTTAAAGAGAAAGACAAATGGATGTTCAACTTACAGTTTTTCCCCTCATGCGATACAGTACGAAAGTTGTAGAAATTCTTGCTTGCAAAACATTTTGCACAAAACACCATCCAAATGTGGTCCAGGATAGCGTAGTCAGTATAGCGAGTCGCTACGGGCTGGGTGGTGCGGAGATCGAATCCCGGTGGTGACGACATTTTCCGCGCCCGTCCAGATCGGCCCTGGGGCCCACCCAGACTCTGTACAATGGGTGCCAGGTCTTTTTCCGCGGGGTAAAGCGGCCGGGGCGTGGCGTTAACCACGCACGCCATATAGCGCCGAAGTTGAAGAAAGAGTAGAGCTATACCTTTACTCCTTCTCTGGGCATTCACGGCCTGTCTTAGGATGAACTTTAACCTTTTAAAGCCTAGCGGTAACTTTACCTACCGCCAGGTTTAACACTAAAAAATTCTACGTGGTGCCCACATTGCGTTTATGTGTTTCGTACGGATCTCAGAACAAACAGCAACTTTTGCCTTATAAAACATTAAGAGATTGGTTTTTATAACCGAAGTGGAGAGTGTTTACAGCGCGGTACGCACTGAGTCCTTATACAAAACAGATACGCTTCGTCTTTAAAGGGTTAAGAACAGTGATGACCGAAGAACGTCTTTTTCTAAAAATGGTCCGTATACTCGAGAGTGATTAAGTTGTAGCCTCCCAGACGGTGTTTGCTTAGCACTGTCAGTCAGTGATAGGTGATCCAATCATCGGTAAGCGAGCGACGCCATTTGCATCCCCGACGCACCGGGTCACAAACTGTTAATGATGTGTGAAGGTGGCAGAAGACCCGATACGTGCAGCACTGGGGGCTTTGGAACGGTTTCAAGGTTTCTTAAATGTGAGACTGTTGGCCCACGTTTATTGTGAGATCAGCGGAAGGTGCTGTCGGTACACTGGGGACTAGACAACACGGGTTACACCCACTTACATGTCACCGACCCAGCCTCTACCGCGAATTGTACGCCCAAAAATGATGATTAACTACCCGACTGTCTGGTAACGTACCGTATATGACCCTGAAATGTCGACCTCAGGCCCGCGATATAAGTGAGAGTCAAGGCCTAATATTAGAATATGTCTGGCTTTGACCACGAAAATTGGATTAATCTTGGTCAGGAAAGTGGTTTGCGAATTTTTCCTTGTATGGTTGGTTGGTTGGTTGGGTGGTTGGTCGGTTCGTTGGTTGGTTGGTTGGTTGGTTGGTTGGTTGGTTGGTTGGTTGGTTGGTTGGTTGGTTGGTTGGTCGGTCGGTTCGTTCGTTTGTTCGTTGGTTGGTTGGTTGGTTGGTTTGTTGGTTGGTTGGTCGGTCGGTTCGTTCGTTAGTCCGGTAAACTAAGACGTTGTGTAGACGTGGTTTACAAAGCCGGGTTTAGCGATTTGCCAAGATATCGCTTCACCGTGCAGCAGGTCATGCAGGGAGACTGTGCCAGCAATACAGTGAGTCTCGCACAGGCGATAATTCTGATCTTTGCAGCTCCTAATTTATCCAGGTCTCAGTTTGTTCCTGGCTCATAATCTTGGATTTTTCACTGGGTCGTGTGGTCTCAGATGGTTTGCGTATTGGAACTGCGATTTCGTTTCGTGTTTAGAGTTCTCTTTACACGACGTTGCGTGAGCGCTGAACTGTTCTCGTCCGGCTGTTTTTTACCACGATGTTCACCGCGTTGTGGTGTGCAAATCCCGTAGTGTTATATAGGCTGTTTGTGTCTGTGTGAGCCACAGATATTATGTAACTTGTATGTTAACCTTTTAAAGGCTAGCGGTGACTTTACGTACCACCAGGTTTAACATTAAAAAATTCTACGTGGTGCCCACAATGCGTTTATGTGTCTTGTACGGATCTCAGAACAAACAGCAACTTTTGCCTTATAAAACATTAAGAGACTGGTTTTTATAACCGAAGTGTAGAGTGTTTACAGCGCGGTACGCACTGAGTCCTTATATAAAACAGATACGCTTCGTCTTGGGCATTTATGTTATCAAGTGTTATGTTACGTGTATACCTGTGAGAACAGTTCTGTTGAAGAATCACTTGTACAGACCGCATGTCGTCAGCCCCGCTATTTACGAAGTACAAACGCCTTATATGGAGACCGCGTCCATCCTTCCGTCGGTCCGTTTTATCTAATAACAGGGGCTAAACGTTTTGTAGGACTGGGTATGGACATTGTTTAGCAGAAGCCCTTGAGCAAGCTTTAGTTTCGTTCAGTGATAGTCATTCTTTACTTACGGGTGTCAGTGAGATTTTGTGTGTGCAGTCCGTATTTTTTTGAGCTGTTGGGGTAAAATTTGGTATAATATCAACATAATTCCCTTGAGCGGCTTTAGAGTTCCTTAAAAATCGGAGCATTGAGAGTCATACTTTAGTTAGGGGCATAATTCAGTTTTGCCCCTATTTTGTACACTTTTTATCCGATGTGGATAAAATACGGCACACGATATTTTTGCGAAAATATGTTGAGCGTTTAGGAGTTCCGTGGAAAATGTGCGCAGTGAATATCGTAATTTTGTTAGGAATGTGTATGAATTTTTACTCCCTACATTACACGTTTGTTTTCCGATTTGGGTGACATTCTGTGTAAGAAATCTTTACCTGATGCTCTTGAGCGTGTTTGAGTTTCGTACAAATTTGCAGAGGTCACATCGCATTTTTCTTACGGGCTTAAATGAAATCGCGTGCGTGTACCGTGAAACCGCATGGCATTTTGAATATAAAGAATGCATTTTAATATCTGATAATGTATATCATTTGCAATTTTGTTTTATTACAGTGCAGAAGGCAGCGCTGGTAATGGTACTTCGATGAGGGATTAATTATTCAGAAAGAGTAATGTAGCGACATTGGTCTGTGGTCTACATTAACGATAACACGAAATGCTGTATTCTGACGAAATGGTAATTCATCTCGGTTATTGAATGAGTAGACGTAATTTGATGCAGTACTCTCCTGGTCATATACTGCCTGTTATGCCGAGATGGGGAGAATTCCACTCGTATACTTCTAAACTGTAAGGAAACAAAAAGATGGAGGGAAGACATCTGTGCAAGAAGTGGCTGCACATGAGTGACGAGGTGGCTTTTAAGAAACTTGTGGGGTGTTCCAAAACCACTGTCCTAAGTCAGTTTAGGTACATTTCTGTATAAAGTCGGATGTAAATGGGAGCACCACACAAAACAGTCAGAAGGTGAAGAGGCATTATGAAGTGTGTAAGTACCAATAGACTTGCCAGTAGGTTAGTGGTATCCCTGTTAATTAAGTGTGAATGGGCTGCGCGCTGCATAAACCTGGTGCTAGCAGGCGCAGTACCACATGTGTTACATTGACTGAACTAATAAACTGAACTTAAACTATTCATCTGCTGGAAATAAACTGAACTTAAACTATTCATCTGCTGGAAACCGTTCATCTGCTGGAAATAAACTTGAACTTAAACTATACATCTGCTGGAAACCGTTCATCTGCTGGAAATAAACTTGAACTTAAACTATTCATCTGCTGGAAACCGTTCATCTGCTGGAAATAAACTTGAACTTAAACTGTTCATCTGCTGGAAATAAACTTGAACTTAAACTATTCATCTGCTGGAAACCGTTCATCTGCTGGAAATAAACTTGAACTTAAACTATTCATCTGCTGGAAACCGTTCATCTGCTGGAAATAAACTTGAACTTAAACTGTTCATCTGCTGGAAATAAACTGAACTTAAACTATTCATCTGCTGGAAATAAACTTGAACTTAAACCGTTCATCTGCTGGAAATTAACAGTAAAATGGACACCGCTGTTCAACTTTGACCCGACACTAGCGTCAAGTTTCCACACGACGCCTTGTGCTTTGCACCACGACGCTTCGTAATTCAAAACCTAGGTGCTTAAATATCTGGCGTCACCTTCTCTACTAATGCTGCCATCTGCCACAGCATGACTTTCATGGTGAAACCTTCTCAAGGGAGGAAAACCGTATAATGCGAACAAAATTATGTATATCCGTGCCCAGTCTCTACTGCTCTGCCATCTTTACGTCATAAAATCTGCTTAAAATGGAAACCGAGAATCCCAAGTGTAAATTCTGTGATATAATAAACAGCATTTTAAAAGGATAACTTTCGTTTCGTATTTAGGTCTGTACATATCTTCTGTACAGTTCCCAGACCGGCTCCGGGATACACTCAGCGTCCTATTCAGTGAATACCAGCGGCGCTTTTCTGGGGGCTAAAAGCGGCTGGGGCGTGTAGCTGACCACTCACCCCGTCTAGCGCCGAGGTTAAGAATGACTGGAGCTGTACCGTGACTTCTCCATGTACCTTCATGGCATGCTTAGGGACAACTTCCATCGTACCACAGTTCAGCGTAGACTGTTTCAAAATAGTGTTATCGGTGGGTAGGCCTACACTCAGTGTGGTTCTACGAACACATGTTCGAAGCTTTTGTATTCTTCATTTCTTCCTGGGAAAGTGCCTTCAGAAAAGACGGTCACTTTTATTCCTATTTTAAATGTTTATATTACTGTTTTCACATGTCATTCGCACAGCATCACCTGTATAGGCGTGTGGTTGTTGGTCCTACTTACTGTTAGACCCGGCTGTAGACACTTATTCTGTGATTTCTGTGATTAGGCAGTTAAGGCTGACAGGAAGTCTCAAGCGTGTGTCCAGCGCCCATCTGCTCGTGATTGTGCATTGATGTATTAATATCATTAAATTCTTATTATAAACGTGGGCGGCGTGCCGAGGCCGTTTGTGGCTCCTAGCTTTGTCTGCAGTTAGCAGCTTAACGTGTGCAAGGCGACCACACCTGCCCAATTAATCGTAGCAGGGAGCTGGCATATCTAGGCCAGCTGTCTAACTTGAAAGTAGGCCACCCAAATATGAATTCAGCCTTTCTGTTATGACTCCTGGTGGCGCAGTAATGCGAAATATGCGGATTGGGTGGGGAATGGCCGATTCCCGAAGTGGTCACTTTTTTTACCTGCCTATAACTTTTAACACAGGGTGAAGATATCAGAAGGGTTAAACCAAACATTAATGTAACTGAGAATAAAACGGGTGGAGCTTTGCCCCTATGTCCGACCTGTTTCCGCGGTGGGAACACAGGAACAGGTTTTATATGCCGTGTAAGTTTACGCCAATTAAGAATGCCACTTCCGACAAGCGTTTTTATTTTTATGCTGTTTGTTAAAACAGAGTTTTAACGTCTAGTGACACGAATATTTGAACGCGCCATGTAAGAACGTGGTTTCTCTAGCAGAAAAGTTGCACTCTTCGACTGGTGATAAAGTGAGGCATTTTCTAACAATTATCGGTAATATTTCTTAGTTATAAAACCAATATATGCATTTCAGTATGCAAAGGGATACAATTTCTTATTTTCTCCTACATGTTTCGGCAGCCGCCCGCTGTGATCGGTATACATACATACCAGAAACAACAAAATATGACACATTTACAGTAGTAATACGCATTGTGTCATACTGATATCCGCAGGTGTGTTGATAGGATGTAAAATGCAGTACATAAGTATACGCGGAGTTAAAATTGCGTGTGTTTGACAT
>BLKM01002298.1:97059-112604 GCA_013340265.1 Coptotermes formosanus
GGTGGTGGTGGTGGCGGCGGCGGCGGTTGTGGTGGTGGTGGTTGTGAAGGTGGTGGTGGTTGTGAAGGTGGTGGTGGCGGTTGTGGTGGTGGTGGCGGCGGCGGCAGTGGTGATAGTAAGGGTGTTGGTGGTGGTGGTGATAGTTGTGGTGGTGGTGGTGGTGGTGGTAGTAGTAGCAGCAGCAGCAGCAGTAATTGTCGTCTTATCGCCGTAAGCATGAATGTGGAATCCTGTAGGCGTCCTTTGAATCGTGAAGCGGGCGTTACAGTATAACTGTGTGCACAGGTTTCCAGTCAGCTGTGCACAGATTAACTGCAGCCGGGCTGAGCCCACATGTGAGACCAGTGCCGGCAGTCGTAATTTGAACACTGACGCAAATGACCCTCACTTCAGGAAACATGATAATTGTGAACGTTCTGAGATCGATCGATGTGTTATTTAACCACGCTGTTTGTTTTGTATTTAGTACTGATGTACTGTGTGCCCCTGAGACCCACACCGGCCACGAATTAGTGGTAGTTATGAAACTGTCTGGATCTTGCTAGGAAATATGGGGAACCATTGTCATTTACTGTCTTCTGTTACGACATTTCTGGAAAGACATTTCATTTGATGGGTCTAGACAGTAGTAAGACCAGGACTGTGTTTGTTTCGTTGGCCGTTTTGTGGAGCGTAGGGTGTCTTTCGAGTTTTCTGTGGGTAAGGACATTAAATTATGTACGATATCAATTTTGTACAGGGAGTCAGTGGAATACAGCTGACGAAGCCGCTGCGATAAATTATTCGGTCGTTCAGATTATCACGTCAAGAAGGTTTCGTGCGCCTGCCAATCAGCATTGGTCCTAAATTATCAAACAGAATCTGTTCATAGTCTCGACACCATACTGTTAGGGAGCAATCTATTTAACCCTTTAAAGACGGAAAGTAATCTGTTTTATATAAGGACTCAGTGCGTACCGCGCTGTAAACACTCTCCACCTCGGTTATAAAAACCAGTCTGTTAATGTTTTATAAGGCAAAAGTTGCTGTTTGTTCTGAGATCCGTACAAAACACATAAACGCAATATGGGCACCACGTAGAATTTTTTAATGTTAAACCTGGTGGTATGTAAAGTTACCGCTAGGCTTTAAAAGGTTAATGTTAAACCAGGTGCTACGTAAAGTACCCGCTAGGCTTTAAAAGGTTAAGTAGGCAAGGCTACCGTGCAGCAGTGACCAGAGGTTTCGATTCGGGTTTCATGTAAGGCGTTTCTAAGGTTACATCGCTTTTATTGTTACTGAAGTGTACTAATCGGTAATGGAAAGTGTCAGTGTTCAGATATTTATCTTTGCTTCCCGAACAAACCAAACAGGTACTAGGGGGTGTGTCTGTCGCAGTAAAGGTGACCTTAGTCAGAGGTCCACAAATTTTTCCAAAAATGTAGGAGCCACTTTCAAATTCTAGGCGCCAGAAAGGTGAGATGAACCAAGTTGCATATTGGGAATCCACACTTGTTGGGTGACCTGTGGACCTCACTGTTACTTGGCGCTTTCTTCTCGGTGTATGTAAAATCATACCACATACTTGTATGTAAGGGGGGGGGGGACTTCAAGTACTTATGCTTAAAATATTTGGCGTCACCGTATTTTTTTCATGGCTTGACAGCTCTAGTGGTCCTACGCCTTCCTCTGTGAGCTTCGTTGATAACACTCGGTAGCACTCCTCTGGACGAGTGATCGGCCCGTCGCAGAGACCTCTGACCTGACAACACACAACAGTCACAAGAGACAGACATCCATGCCCCCGGCGGGTTTCGAACCCGCAATCCCAGCAAGCGAGCGGCAGCAGACCTACGCCTTAGACCGCGCGGCCACTGGGATCGGCTGATTAAATACTGCCTAAATTTATTTATTAGTATTATTTAATACTAATTATATTTATTATTCACGTAAGTCCCCAGGTCCACATACTGAGGTCGAAGCTAAATAAAGCACTGACCGTTATTAGTTAGGTGGTAAATTAGGCTTGCGTCTCTCTCAGAATCAGAGAAGCAGTAGAGGACGTGCTGTTTCTCAGTTTTCGTTCTTCCCAGTGCATTTCGTGATACCTATTCAAGGAGTCGCATTTGAGGTGTTCTGCAACAAGAGAATGGCCGGACGAAGATATGTGCGGCGCGGAATACAATTGAATACTGTTGGCGGTCGACCTTGGCCTTTTGCTCCGCTTTCACTGCGAGAAAGTTAAACTCAATCTGATAATTTAAACGAAATATTATTTAGCATGAAGTGTAAGTCCGCTGCGCTGTAGGGTCAGTCACCGCAAACTGCTCCATGCAACGAATCTCTCAGTTCTTTGAGATTAATTATGTGTGCCTGCGTGGTGTGTGTGTGCGTGCGTTCAAACCACTGCGGGTAAACAGCTGCTACTGAAGGCTGTACGTATCTGGCGAAGTAATGAAGACATCGTATCTTCTGGCTAAAGGGCTGGCTGATGCGCATGGTTTGTATCGTTACATGTGTATGGTCCCGTAACGCCCCCTGTAGTGTCTCGTGCCTGCTGTTTTATATTATGGCATTATTGTACTTAAGGATTGCTACAACAACCGTGCATGTCGTTTATTACGGGAGCAGTTACTTCGAGTCTGGGCCTGTGTGCAGGTTAGAGGACTGCTGAGTGGGTTTTCTTCCATTCGTTCATTCCAGGACCATGGTGGCCGTGACAATGTTTTGCCGGTCTCTCACCGCGAAACCTGGGGTTCGATCTCAGGCCACATCGATTTATGGTGGACAGAGTGGCACTTGGACAGATTATTCTCCGAGTACTTCAGTTTTTCCCTCCCATTATCATTCTCACAGTGCTCCACATTCGTTTGTGTATCTGTAACTGACTCTATACAATCTCAGTAACTGACAGTGTCATTAAATAATCGCGCTTTATTACAACAATGTACATCAGCACCAACTTGTACACAACGTTAAAACACAATATTCAATCACTTTACATAAACCCCGACATGTTTCGGCGCACTAGTACACCATCTTTAGGGGGAACACATTTAACACTTAAACCACACAAGTTCAGTTCTTCAAATATTCATTAACCCCTTAAAGACGAAGCGTATCTGTTTTATATAAGGACTCAGTGCGTACCGCGCTGTAAACACTCTCCACTTCGGTTATAAAAACCAGTCTCTTAATGTTTTATAAGGCAAAAGTTGCTGTTTGTTCTGAGATCCGTACAAAACACATAAACGCAATGTGGGCACCACGTAGAATTTTTTAATATTATACCTGGTCATATGTAAAGTTACCGCTAGGCTTTAAAAGGTTAAAAGCATTATTATTTGAACCACCATATATTGGCGCATTATATTATATTATATTATATATATATGTCGGAGAAGTAACCTACCTCGATGTGGCCACGACCGGTTTGTTCCTGATTCTTTCCAATTCATCATTTATCAGTCATCCTGTCACTCGATGCTGTATAGCGTTAGAACGTTATAAAGTAGTCCACAAAAATAGTGTTGTTTAGCGAACGAGCCACAAGGGTTAGTCTTGGCTGAGGCGGCAGGCCTGGGTCATATCGCGAGGTGTAGTGGAAAGACCGGCAGTGGGGCGAGTTCTCCCGAGTTCATTTCCACCGATACTCATCTCTCAACGCCCATGAGATGTACAAGCCGAAGCAACCGGCACGTTATCGCAGTTTCGGTCCTGAGTGTAGTCTAATCGTTTCATAAAATTAAATGCAAAATGGTGGAGGTTAAATCGACCCATCCATCACGTGGCATGCACTGGAATTACATTTAGGATCCGAAAACCCTTTGTATGTTGCATGACAGCAGAGCAAATTTAATGTTCAGCCCTACCGAGGAGGACGCAAGCTACAGATGTTTCGACTTCCTAGAGGCATGTGGATCGCGTGAAACATCCACCGTCGCCGCACTTGTAGGTAGGCAACTGGTAATCTGTGGTTCAGGGAATCTGCAAGACTTCACGTGATGGTTGGTCTTCAAGAATCTACAACTGGATGTGGTTTTTTGTGTTTCACCGCGTCTTCAGAGGGAAGTAGCAACGACCCTGCCGTCTGTGTGTGTCTCCTTCTCAATGGTCCATAAGTAGGCATTTCGTCCATTTACGTGTGCTTACAGATTGCACCTGATTCCCAAAATAATCAGCAGTTTGTTCGTCTCTGTCTTTAAAATTATGCTTTTTGATGTATCTAACTAACTTCGTGGAACAGAATCCTTCCTGAGAAGGTAACAGGTCGTCAGCTAGGCAAGAAATTCCTCGCATTTTATGGAACCCGAAGACTCATTGCCGCAATCACAAGCGCCCCTCACCTGTCCCTATCCTGAGCCAGCTCAATGCAGTCCATGCCTTCCCATCCCACTTCTTGATCAATTTTAATATTATCTTTCCCTCTGCGCCAAGGTCTTCCAAGTGGTCTCTGTCCCCACAGGTCTCGTGAAATCTGGAAAATGAGGAAGCCCTGGCCCACTAGGGGCTGATGCGCCACTGGGGGGGGGGGGGGGGAATGCCAGCAGTCAAATGTGGTAGATTCTGTTAATGCTCCAGTGTTGTGTATAATTTCCTGAATGCGATGCCTCATTAAAGGAAGATCAGATGGACGGGGAATGAATGTGGCGTATGTCGAAGGGATGTGGAACGGTTACAGCGTTTGGTGCGCAAATGTGAAGGAGCGAGAATGATTGGAAGAAATAGGCGTAGATGAGAATATTAACCCTTTAAAGACGGAACGTATGTTTTATATAAGGACTCAGTGCGTACCGCGCTGTAAACACTCTCCACTTCGGTTATAAAAACCAGTCTCTTAATGTTTTATAAGGCAAAAGTTGCTGTTTGTTCTGAGATCCGTACAAAACACATAAACGCAATGTGGGCACCACGTAGAATTTTTTAATGTTAAACCTGGTGGTATGTAAAGTTACCGCTAGGCTTTAAAGGTTGAAATGGGTCTTGAATAGATGGGGAGGGTGTGGCCAGGATTTAGCTGACCCAGGGTAGGGGCCAGTTGCAGTTTCTTGTGAATGCAAAGAATTTCTTGACAAAGTGAGGAACTGTTAGCTTCTCAAGAAGGACTTCCCTCTACGCAGTTAGTAAGTGGACTCCTTATTGAACATTACTGCTGGTCTGCTTGTCAGCAGATCTATATTCCACAAGCGTAACGTGGCTAATAACATTTTGGGGGGGGGGGGGGGGGAGAAATTTACCAAGGGTATTAGGAACTTTATTTTACAAAGGAGTCAAATTTTAAAGAGGGGGAAATTGGTCCCATAAAACGCAAATTTGTTATTTTCCTTTTTCCGTCTATTTTTCATTTTCCATTATTCAGTTCAGTAACCAAATAAATTATTCCTAGGTTGAAAAAAATTGAGGGGCATATGCCTCCTTTGCCCCCCCTCCCCGCCCAAGTTACGCCTACGCTTTATTCGATGAGGTTTTTTAAAGTTACAACATTTCGTCTGTTTGTATATCATCCCAGTGGTGTGCACTCGAATCTGTAATCATCCAGTTTTCTAATGTGTACCGGTAGCCCCGTTTAAAACAGTAGCACTTCGTGTTGCTGTAGGAAGGATCGCCTCACTTTTGTTTCCGACGATATTTTGACGGATCGAAAGAAGAGGTGCGTGTTTTCCTCCATTCAGACCGCACCTGGGTTCTGTAATTTGGAAAGAATGTGTCTTCGCTCCTTTCCCCTCGCTGCTTTTTGCTGCATGCATCGTATTTATTTCTAGTCATGTGATGGAAGGGTAACCTAACTTTGGTACTTTCTGTGTTGGGATTGGCCGTCATGGTAATTGGTGCCACGCGCTGAGCAGATTGCACGCTGCAGGTGTAGCCTCACGCCTTCCGAACAGCGATCAGTGCGTCGTTCTGTGAAACGGCTATCCACTGCACACCTTTCCTGCATCTGGCACACAATTTATCTCCTCAGCAGTCTAATAATAGGCGGTCAGTAGCGCGTTTGGGATATCCTTTCGGTATGTAGAAAAACTAATGGACCGAAACTACGTTTTGTTGCGTTGATTCACCGGTTTATTGTTGCATTCACATAAATGATGCATCTTTCGCGAAATTCTTTATTTTGAAAAGCGCCCTTTTGTGGTCTCGTTCGTTAGGATTAAGGAGACCCGTCTGGCTCCCCAGTCACCTCACTCATTTGGATACGAACTACGAAGTTTTCCGAACGGTCTTTCAAATTCCGTTTGCAGCGACCTTGATATCTTCCATGCAACAGCTGTCAGGTTGGTGGGGTAACTTCAGGGGTTCATGCGCCTGGTTGGAACTCCCAGAGTGCACTGCCTGGCTTAACCTTTTAAAGCCTAGCATTAACTTGAAGTACCACCAGGTTCAACATTCAATAATTCTCCATAGTGCTCTAATTGCATTTACGTATTCTGTACATATCTCGGAACAAGCTGCAACTTTTACCGTAAACGTCAGGAACTCATTCGTTTTTTATAACCGAGGTTGAAAGTGTTTACTGCGCGGTACGCACCGAGTCTTTATATAAAGCAGATTACGCTTCGTCTTTAAAGGGTTAGAGTAAATTGCATCAGTCTTATGTCGCTCCCGACTGTTTTGTTCTGTATTCAGTTTCCGTCATTAACAGTTACATTTCTACGAGTGTATCATGTTCTTCACATGTATGTCGTACGAAATCTGATGCAGTGTGGGAAGACTCATAAAATTTACCTTTCGTACGTGTTACACCGTTTTATATCGGTTCGAATGGAAGAGTGATTTATGAATAATGAGTAACTGAATTTCTGTCATGTCTTTGAAAAAAAAACTGAATTAGCCTCTCCGGCGCTGTAAATTGCGATGTCTTCAAACACCTAGCAACGCAGAACCCTCAGACTTGAATGGTCGATGCTCATAAAGTATGGATTAGACTAAATTGGGGATAAGATTGAAGAATAGTGGTTTTGTATAGCTTACCCATTTGCTGAGAGTTTTATGGTGCAAAATCTGCAGAACGGAAGGAGAAAATAAGCTGATATTTTTAAAATTAATTTCTGGGTTAATAGTTCGTCCAATTCCGTTTGTCCGCAACTGTTTACCACATTTTGTATCACAAATACTTAAAATGTAATGTAACTTCGGGTAGTTTAATTCCTCCAAAACACTTGTAATGGTACAGCCTACTGTCAACACAATCGCTAGTGGAAACAGGAAGATGAAGTTGGTATTACGCCAATAAAAGCTTCAAGACTAGCACAGAATCCATTGCAGCACTTACGGTGTGTGTTCTTGTAGTGCTGACCGAAGTGTGCAGTCAAAGGTTCGGTGTCCTATGCCTGGAACATGTATTAAATTCAGGAATGTATGCTGCAATACAGTTTTGTAAGCCCATCGTTTGTCTTAGTCTCCGCAAGGATTAAAATATGAAGAATTAAAAATTTAACTGTTGTCTGATGAATGGGAAACTTTGACCAATCACACTCATGGATTAGGTGTATTTGAAACACTGCTGCTGCGGGTGATATTTTCAGGAGAGAGAGTGAAGAAAATTGCATAATAAGCAACTTTCATAATTTGCACACTTTATAAAATACTGTATCATTATTTTGATTAACCCTTTAAAGACGAAAGGTAATCTGTTCTATATATAAGGACTCAGCTCGTACCGCGCTGTAAACACTCTTCATCTCGGTTACAAAAGTTAGTCCCTTGATGATGCGTAAGGTAAACGTTGCTGTTTGTTCTGAGATCTGTACAAAACACATAAACGCAATGTGGGCACCACGTAGAATTTTTTAATGTTAAACCTAGTGGTACGTAAAGTTACCGCTAGGTTTTAAAAGGTTAAGTCGAGGAGGAAGATGTGGTAAGGGTTGTAGCATTCTATGAGGATACGACACCTGCACACACAATTTTGGTCAGCGTGCGTGAGGAGAATTGCAAGTTAGTAGGATAATATTAGAGTGGATCTTAGGGAAGTAGCTTAAATTGTATATTTGATTAATCTAGCTCGTGATGGGTTACGTGACAGGCTTTTCTCAGCTGATTGATGAACTTCGACGTTCCCTGAAATGTGTAGACTTTCTTGAGCAAGGACCCTGCTGCATCCAGTTATGTCTGAAAGATCGCGCTGCTGTTCCTACCATCCCAGTCGCCAGGTGCGTCTGTGGAAACGAAAAGACTGGAGATTTTGCTGCCGTTTTGAAATTAGAACCGTTTTAAATAATGACTGATCGTTTTTCTTCTCATTTGTATTCATTGTGTTTCTGTTGATTTGACCTTGATAGGTAATGCGTTCGAGACACGCACCATCGTCAGTCCTGCTTGCTGCTCATATGTTCGAAAGACGATTTGGTACGACTAGAATCAAGTTTATAAACATTCCATCGGCTAAACCGTAGACGGCATATCTCAGGCGTGTTCATGAAACTGCGAAAAGTGACTATTAGCCTCTTCGTATCTGTCCGTCCGCCTGCCTGCATGGAACAACTCTGTTTTCACTGGGTAGATTTTCATGAAATTTGATACTTGAGTATTTTTCGAAAATCTGTGGAGAATGTTCATGTTTCATTAAAGTCTGACAAAAATAACGGGTACTTTACATAAAGACCTATGTATATTTATTATATAGTCTCTCGCTGAATTCTTCTTGGAATGAGAAGTTTTTCAGACAAACGTTGTAGAGAACATCAAAACACATATTTTATATTTAATATCTTTTTCCCGAAAGTTGTGCCCTTTATGAGGTAATGAGGAAAATATGGTACAACCAGACATGCTGCAGATGCCAATATAATACGGCGCATGCGCTTCGTATGCTGGATAACTAAGGCTTACAAACACACACAGAATATTTAATACTTACTGCTTTTTCACTGCAACAATGGTTATGCGAACGCGCCTCGATGTAACTTTTATGCGTACACTGCCTGTCTACTTTTCTTTTATCGGGATCTCAAATGTTCGTTTTCTTTTGGAGACAAAAATATTTTCTACATTTGCCGAACGTTGATTGCTCGGTAAAAAGTCTTGTTGAGGATCGAGTTACTATTCAAGATGCGGATTTGACCAACTATAGAGTTACCTGCCTGACGCAGGGGGCTTCCCAGAATAAGCTTTCAGCCATATAACTCGTGTTTTCTTCGTGGTTGCGTAGTATAAAGAACGGCGAGTGGGCATACCTCAGAATTAGCTGCCCGCCAGTCCTTGTAGCACTGTGATTATTAAGGTAAGGTCTGTTGACACTGTGAATTGGAACTTGCATGTAGTTAAGAACACGAGATAATTAGAATACGTAAAGGTCGCCTAGCGTCATTGGGGTTTTTACGTCAAGGAATTTAAGGAGAGGATATATTTGGTGCGGATAAAAAAATGCGGCTAGGAAAAAAATACGGAAGTTTGATGGTAGAAGTTACGTGTAAAAAGGAAATCAGGTATAGTTAATATAAATTAACCTTTCAAAGCCTAGCGGTAACTTTACATACGGCCAGGTTTAACATTAAAAAATTCTACGTGGTGCCCACATTGCGTTTATGTGTTTTGTACGGATCTCAGAACAAACAGCAACTTTTGCCTTATAAAACATTAAGAGATTGGTTTTTACAACCGAAGTGGAGAGTGTTTACAGCGCGGTACGCACTGAGTCATTATATAAAACAGATACGCTTCATCTTTAAAGGGTTAATTGTATAATATTACAGGTTTAACCCCACAAACAATAGCAAAAAGGGGGCCACGACTGACGATTGGATACAAACGCGTACTGCGTTTTATATACATAAGAGTTTTATATATTTTACAGATATTTTGGGTACGACATATAGCATTTTATTCATTATTTTATTTATTGTATTTTTTTGTACTGTAACTTGAAACGCATACTTGTGGTGACGACTAAGAACTGTATGACGTGCCATTCAAGGATAAACCGCTGCTGCGTGAATTGTTTGATAATGGCTGACTGAGGATGGCTGGAAGTAACAGCCGAAACATATAGCAGTAACATATGAACAAAAGATTGTGTGCAGTGGTCGGCATAATAAGAAATATAGGATGAGAAAATCAGGTACTTTGAAGACAAAAAAATAAATGATATGATTTATTTCTTAACTACAATTGGGTTTTCACCTGGTGGCAGTGGTCCGTACACTGTGTACAAATAGAAAAAAACAGCTGTATACATACGGAGAAGCAATACACAAAGCAATACTAAAACACAGAACATACAAAATAGAAAGCAAAACATACAAAATCTAAAGACCAAAATTATTATAGGTTGAAAAGTGTGACCTAGGTCAGGATAGAGTACTGTAAAGTACTTTTCTTTCAACATTGATACATCCGGGTGACATCTGAATATGCGGTGTATGTAGTCACCAGTGATCTGTGAAGTATTCGTGTGCGGTATGGGTTATTGTCATGGTGCTGGTAAGTATGCTAATCTGACCTGTGTTTCCACTGTTCGCAGGCCGAAGACGCGAGTTCCCAGGCTGTTCAACGGGTGTAGGTGGTACATCCGCCTGCTACCCGGCCCCTGCGGAGGCCCGGACCCCGCGGCGGGCCCCCGCATCCCTAGGTGGCGCTCACTGCAGAATGCCGCCACCCCTCGCCACCCTTGTCCTAGTCGTCTCAACTGTTCTCAGCATCGCGGGTGAGTTGAATGTACTCTTTTGTTCTTTTCTTTTAGCAGATCAGTAAATCGCCTGTTCGTAGAGTGCAGACACATTTCACGGTGATTGGCCCATCGTCTGACAGTGGTTCAGAGTGCTTTCTTCCGACGGTGCATCTGCTGGACGTACGAGAATATTATTCGAGATGTAGCTGTACTAGTAGAAGCAACAGCCGTGTTATTGTGTTAGGTTTATTGTCGGGTACCTTATATCGGACGGCAAAAGTGATTTAGAAGATAAGATATATACATATAACAAAATAAATGGCGTTATACGAAGGCGTTTTGGAAAACAAATGACTAGAGAAACAAAATTAAGAATCCACAATATCACAGCTAAAGCAGCCTTAAAGTTCGGTACTGAAGCCTGGGTGCTGAAGGAACAAGATGGACAAAGACTGGAAGCAACACAAATGAAATTTTTAAGACATTTATTAGGAATTACTAAGTTAGACAGGGAGAGAAATCAATCCGTCAGGGAGAAACTTGGAGTGCAGAACATTGTTCTGGAAATACAACAGTACCAACGAGAGTGGCTACAACATGTAGCGAGAATGGGCACAGGCAGGATACCCAAACAGGCACTGAAATGTAGGCCAAAGGGGAAGAGAAGTTTTTTAAATCAGGTAACCGCGTATATTTTAACATGTTGCATCCCGTTATGTAAGGTGATGATCCACAGGAGAGACATTCTGTTAGACACAACCTTATTGTATGACACCTGCAGGTTATCCATACTTAGAAACACTGGCACAATTTGGGCGTACTGGCACGTTGTTGCTCAGGCGGTTGTTGACGTATGCGGCATAGGCCAGTCCAGGACCGCGGAAGCAGACACGCACACTGCTTAGGGTCCTCAAAAAACTCGTAACACAGTCTTAGTAAACAACATCTGTTTATGCTCGTAGTTCTTAATCCCTTTAAGACACTCTGCCTACTTCGCTTGTTCAAGTTTAGTGCACCGGTAATACGTTGCGTCATGTTGCCACACGGATTAGGGGCCTGTAACAGCCTATGCCATGACAGTACGCTACACCACTTGGTTATCTAACCTCCGGCGTACACCCTATGTATTTTTCGATATCTTCCTTACTGGAATGTCCCCATGTTGCAGCACTAATAAAGTAGGAGTATTTACACGGAAAGGTACAGTGCCAGGCTATATCTGGATCCTGTCCGCAAGAAGTGGATATAAACCAATCGTCTGGCAGGGCCAACAGATAGGACGTAGGGATAGTGCTTGTAGGCTCTGTACGGGTAGGGACACATTTTACTTATGATTGTAGTCGTTAAAAAAGATTTTAAAGGAGACCTAGTACGCCCCATAGTGGACACACCATGAAGTATCTCAACCTTTAATATATATTTATGTATATTTTAAACAAATCTATATATATATATATATATAAAAGAGCGGTACATACAGGATTCGGGTCGGGAGACCTGGGGGAAGGCGATCACTTGGGAGACCCAGGCGTACATGGGAGGATAATATTAAAATGGATCTTCAAGAACTGGGATGGGGTGGCGTGGACTGTATTGAGCTGGCTCCGGATAGGGACAGGTGGCGGGCTCTTGTGAATGCGGTAGTGAACATTCGGGTTGCATAAAATGCGGGGGATTTCTTGACTAGCTGAGAAACTGTCAGCGTCTCAAGAAGGCCTCTGCTCTACGGAGTTTGTTGCGTGATATTTTTGTTAACGGATGTTATTTATGTCAGTAATCGAATGCAAAGGCGTCGTGATCCCAATCTTTAAATATTGAGTGTATTTTTTTACGAATATGATGCTGTATGTGTTTGTATGAGACCAAGTGATGGCCGGCTGTTTGGCCAAAACGTGTAGTCTTTGTAACCTGGAGGGGGGGGGGTTCGTTTCCGGGGACTTTGAGAGGCATGTGGAGGGGGCTCTGGTGATGGAACATCTTTCTCGATGCAGGAGCTCCACAGCGGGACCTGGGCGGGGGGGCTTCTTTTTTGGGCACTTTGAAAAGTAACGGGGCTGAGGAGGAAACCTCAGTCCTTGTGTTTGCATGAGTGTGAAGCCCCGGTGACACTCAGGCATATTTATCTGGGATCCTTTTTATGGACCCTAAGGACATCAGAGGTCTGAGTCTGGGGGCAATGTGGAACTTCTTAGACTCGGGCCAAGGAAGGGGGCACAAAGGGCCGCTAAGGCCTACGTGCATCGGGACCGTAAGGGCTCGACCCATACTTGTTCTATTCTATTCTATTCTATTCTATTCTATTCTATTCTATTCTATTCTATTCTATTCTATTCTATTCTAACCTGTAGGTGTGACAGTGATGTGTCTGGCGGAGTGTTTGTCCTGTGAATTAGTCGCTTGTAACTTCTCGTGCAGGTACATCCCTCCGGCGATGACCGCATAGCAAGTCGAAATATGTTGAGGTGCGTAATGTAATGACATCAGTATGTTTTATAGAGTTATGTTCTTTTAGTTTTGTGCTTATTTATTCACTGCAAGTCAAATATACCGGTTTGTCATAATGTTTGTCAGAAAATCAAATGGCGAATGGCCGTGCCATGGCTCAGGCGGTTAGCCGCCTTCCTCCCACCGCGGAGGCCCGGGTTCGATTCCCATGTGGGATTTGTGGTGGACAAAGTGGCACTGGGACAGGTTTTCCCCTGTCAGTTTCATTCCACCGGTGCTCCATTACTAGGAAAAGGACAAAAAATAATCATCATCTTCATCATAGGGTTGCACAATAAGCCTCACGGCTGCGGTGCGTCCGTAGCGTCTGCTGCGGGGCCCCTCACCACTAAAAAAGATGGCGAACAGAAAGAAACGTAGCTAGAAGCTGTTTCGTTCCCTTGAGTGGGTTTCTTGCTGAAGAATGGAAGTTTTCTGTTCGACTGTGGGTAGGCAGTGTATGCTAAAGTGATACCTGCAATAAGGAGTAATCATTTTCGTGTCTTTTAATTATGCGTACTTTTTTAAATGCAGTAACTTATGTTACGGTTTTTTTTTGTGATCTTGAATTATTTGTTTTCAATGCGGGAGGTTAACACGAGGTTTGTCCTGAAACTCCTGTGCGCCGATTTCAGTCATACGTCGCACATTTTGCATGTTATGTCACAAAATGACGTGTTCTAAGATCCTTTCGCCAGGATCCGGAAACTTTAAACCACGACTTGAATTCGTTGTCATGGCAACAGAGAGGCGGTTGCGTGGCCTTGTCAGGCGTTTGAAGAGTTGCTGGATGATATGTTTAACGGCGAATAATAGATCTGTCTCCGGTACCGGTAAGGTTAAGAGAGATTCTCTAACATGCAGCGCTTGTACCATTGTACAAGGTCGCACATGGCATGCACGAGGATTCAGTGTGTGTTGTGCAATTATCAAACACGATGTTGAATTTAGGAGGCAGCCGATTCTTACACATGCATAGAAATCAATAGGTTGAACGTCGCTACTAATCAAGAAGGTTTATGTAGTATGGATAGGTAGCTTAACCCTATAAAGACGAAGCGTATCTGTTTTATATAAGGACTCAGTGCGTACCGCGCTGTAAACACTCTCCACTTCGGTTATAAAAACCAGTCTCTTAATGTTTTATATGGCAAAAGTTGCTGTTTGTTCTGAGATCCGTACAAAACACATAAACGCAATGTGGGCACCACGTAGAATTTTTTAATGTTAAACCTGGTGGTACGTAAAGTTACCGCTAGGCTTTAAAAGGTTAATACAGTGGATTGCGTTTGTTAATATTGTGGAGTGACTGTAATTGCTATTGGGGTTAAAGGGAGGAGGAACTCGTAACTCATGTAGGCCGTTGGAATTTCTGTACAGCTGTGAGGTACGCTTTCTTTTTACTGTGATATGATGGCATTGTGGGGGGGGGGGGGGGGGAACTCTTCTTTGGGTGCTCTACCAATTGCGGAATTTTCTATGTTGAATCAGTTTTCTGTTCGTAGTGCCTATTAAAATGTAAGCCTCGTTGCACTTGCATCCTTTTGGTTTTATTAAAGGTACCACGTGCGTCGAATGGTTAACGAAAGATTCTGTTATCTTATTTCTATTATTGTGGTCATTTGCTCCACTCACCTTTTTCTAAATTTACGAAATCTGGGGGGACAAGAACAGGAAACTACGTTAGTAAACAGAGAACTCGGAGTTTGGCATTTCCTTCCTTCGCTGTTTGAGTCGCAATGATTGACAGTACGCGCTAGCCTGAAGTAGTAGCTTATGAAGTGACGTAACGTTTGCGTTCCACGAATGGCAGACCGGAAGAGAACCGATACTGTAAAAGTTGTGAAATAATTGTTCTTCATGTCAGTATAAAGTTACTACTATATCGATTTATGTCCTGCAACTACCAGTATTCTTCTCTGTGTGCGCAACGTCTTTGCATTGCCTAACAGGTGTTATTAGAAACACTTTGTATTGACGTAACGCCTTTTAGGATTATAAAGGTTCTTTTTCGTCTCATATAATTTAGGTAATTTGTGTCAATTAATGTTAATGTTTGCACCTGAATCATCGGACAGACCGGCAGCGATAATCATGATTCCGTATTGGCAAGCTGATGCAGCTTACACAGTGGAAGCTATCGAAGATACGATGGCTGTAAGATGGCGATAAGATTAGCTTACGATACGGCTCTATCTTTTGTTTCTATTGTGACTTCGCACACTGGAGGCGACACAAAGATATGCTGACGGCGGGCCGGTACGACAGGGTGAAGACTCAGCATGCTGTGTCCCTCTACCGCTCGGTCGCAATAATATCGCTACAGAAAACGGAAACTTCTCGCCGTTTAACCTTTTAAAGCCTAGTGGTAACTTTACGTACCACCAGGTTTAACATTAAAAAATTCTACGTGGTGCCCACATTGCGTTTATGTGTTTTGTACGGATCTCAGAACAAACAGCAACTTTTGCCTTAT